>CAKNYM010049457.1:122344-135169 GCA_932195095.1 Andricus curvator
TAACCACAAACCTTTGTTATGAAATTTTTATTTAAAAATATCACAAACTCTTATTATTAATGCGCTATAAAATTCCACGTAGAAAATAAATGCGTATATTATCTGATTTTATAAATCATGGTGCAAAAGAGGCATAGTATATACTCTCATTTTGCCTTCAACTTTCAAATTTAATGACAGTTTAACCATTTTAAATTTAATTTCATTAAGACTAACTTCAATAACTCTATCGTCTGCTTTTTCTCGAAGTTGCCACATGTACAAATCGTTTGAATCAGTTGGAAATAAAAACATGGATCTTTTCACCTTCCATTGATTACATTCAATTTTTACTCCGTCTAGTGTACGAATAATTCTATTTATTTTCATAAGAGTTTTGTCCCGCAGCATAACAAAATTTTCTGGAGATTTTGTTGTTAAAATACAATCTCTATACTTGACCTTCAATATATCATTACCTATGGACGTCAATATTTGAATCCGTATAGGTCTTTGTGGCTTTGGAGGATTTATCTTTGAGAGTTCATGAAGTCTCCGACAAATCTGAGCTAACGGACGATTCGCTGAACGAATTAAACTGGTTAATTTTCCGAGAAAGTTTTCAAAAGGAAACGCGGTTATATAACTGAAACTACATCCCATTGCTATAATATCATCGGCAGCGTGGATCACACAATGCAGGTTCATAACCTGCATCTTGAAATATAAAGTTTTTAATCCCAAAAAAAATCTTCTCAAGTAAATCTTTGCATATTCGTGATATTTTTTAATTAATACTTCATTGCATAAAATTCTGCACGCCACATGTAAGAGCAAAAAGTTCTTAAAGCGATCAACGTTTATTATATTCAGTAAAAATATCGGCCCACAGTACAAAAGAAAAAAACGAAATTCTGTTGCTTTCCAGTCGCTGAGGTATTTTAAAGACCTAGTTTTTCGCTGAAATTCACAAGGAATACATTTCCGAATTAGTATTAATCTTCTACTAACTTCACTTTTGAATCTTTGACCAACTTTCGCTGGACCTGCCAATACAAACCATCTCTTTAAAAGGCGTTCCATTACCCCTTCACAGAATAAATGCATAAAATCTAAAACAAATATGAATATCATATTTAGCAGAGGTCTGATTCGCAAAAGTGGAGTTCGGCCTTTATGATGGCCAGGCTGGGTTTGATTTCTAAAGGATTCGTCAGTCCTTTCTGGACAGTCAACCTGCGGATATTCTGTAACATTATTGGCCTTCTCTCCTTTTACTTCACATCTCTCGCATGCAAAAAAACCTCCATGACCTTTTGTGCATTTAAGAAATGCCCTAGCAGGCATATCACATATAAAACAATGTATCCGCACATTAAAACGTTGATCAGAAATTATAATACCGTTTGCTTGTAGTTCATTCAATTCTTTAACAAAATCGCTCAAATAGTCGCCTAAATCAGCTGGTTTCGAATTTCCACAATAAATTGCAACTGGGAACGGCTTATATATGTCGGGCTTATAAAAAACTTTGCAAGAAATTACCCAAAATCCTTTGGCGCCTGAATTAGTTAAATCGATTCCGTCGACATTAAATTGCAAGAAAATTGTGTACTTCTTGTGTACATCAATATCAATGGACTTTTCAAGACCTTCCTTTATACCAAAATATGTGTATTCTCCGTCGGATCCATCTGCATCCAGCATATCTTTTATATCGTAAGTAGTTGAAGTTGTACCTAAAAATGTCTTGGCTGTTTTCGGCAATTGTGGAAGAAGTCTGCGTCGCAATATCTTCAATAATTTATCTATATCTACGTGTTCTTGACCCTGTGTGACTGTCCACATTCGGAGTTCCTTAACTTCATCTGGCTCTTCTTCAGGTACTTCTACAACCTCATCAGCATATCCATCGTCGTCCGAATCGCTTAACTCTTCTGAAACTAAAAACCCATCAACGTGTAACATACATTGTAAAACATTTTTTTTTAAATTGAATGATTAAATTCTTAAAAAATTAAATTTAGGTTGGTTTTCGCTCCAAAAAATATGTCTCTTGATAAAAAAGTTTTCTATGATTTTATGAAATTAAATAACATTATCAGTCATCTCCTATGAAAGAATAAATATTATTTTTCATGGAAAAAGTTCAAAGCTTACACAAATTATTATTTGAACGATAGTTTTTGCAATTGAATTTTTCCCTTCTGTCGCTTCTTACAAATTTAAAAAGGATGGTCGCATTGTAATAAATCATGGCTTATTCTTTTGGGGAAAACATTCCCTACAACTCAAGTGGTTCCGAATTTAAAAATAAGTAAATACTGTTCAAATATAGTAATTTGTTTAAAAACGTTGTCTTAAAAATAATTATTTTGACGATTTCAGCAATAGAAAAGTTTACGTTTTATATTAGAAAAAGTAGAGTTGCAAAGAATGTTTTCCCCGAAAAAGCAAGTCATAATTGGTTATAATACAAACATTTTTCAAAAATTGATAAAAAGTGAAAGTAAACTCTTGTTATTTGCATTGTTATTTACAAAATACATCTAGATTATTGGTTTTACCTGAATCTGCGTTTTCCTCCATTGCGTTAATATTTATGGAACCACTATCAGAAGAATCTGTGGTATCCTCAACCTCATCGACAATGGGATCCTCATTTGCTCTTGGACGGTTTGGATTAAAAATATTTTCCTCATTTACGAAAGGCGTTTCAATTGCGGGTTCATTTAGTATCTCTTCAAGTTCTGATTCTTCCTCGTCGTCCGCTTCACAATCTACATATACAATCATTTCGTAAGTTTAACCTTATACTTTATACAACCGTTAATTTTTTTTTATTCAAAATTTTGAACATTCTTTAAGCGCTTTTAATTACATAAATAATTTGTTTACGTCTACATAAATGTAATATACTTACAAGACCGCGGTTTAGAGGTTAGAATTGCGCTACCGTAACGTCTATATATTATTTATAATTAATTTACTTACTTTCGAATTCCATACGTAAATATGGAATAGTGGCCCTTGCTCGATGTCTCCTGACTCTATGCGTGCTTTTTATTATTTTAGGCATTTTACAAGTTTCTAAAATGACACTCTTGTAAACAAACACAAAGTTACACAGCGGGAAATGCACAGAATAAAGCAACGCCATCTGCCATCACTTTTAGGAACTTTGCCACTACCTATCTAGCCGGGCTCGAGGTCGAGCCATTGCAAAATTCAAGCTAGACCCAGGCTAGGGGCTCCCAGCCTGGCCCAAGTCTGGAACCGGGAAGAAACTTGGCGATTTCTGCACGGGTTGTTTGGATTTGGTTAACTGCACATTTTTTTAAATAAAATTAAAAGTGCAATGCCTTAAATTTCTTCAAATGGAATCAAATAAACAATAACATTTGTTTCATGCTCTGCAAGGTGCGAAAATCGCTAAAAAAATGCGGAAACCCTCATTTTTGCCTGATTTTAATATGATAAAAAAACATTGTCGTGCTATCAATATAATTGCATGTTTCTTTTATTTAAATTTAAGAAATTTTAAGCCAAACATTTTCAAATTTTTGAAAAAATCTGGAATCAACCAAATTAAAAAAAAGTGTTGTTTGCGCATTTCAAAAATGTTTTTCCCCCAATTCCTAAATTTTATATTACATAAATTGAGAGTGGTCGCAGGTCAGGAAAAACCTGGAAATCAGTGAATTTTATTGGTCAGGGAAAAGTCAGGGATTTTGACACAAATCTTGCAAAAGTCAAAGATAATAAATTTAAAATTAAAAATTTAAATTCTTTCATTCCGTATACAGAAGATTCTGTGTTAAGAATGTTACAAGATTAAGCTTTTTGTTTTTGAGTATTAATGGCAGGGAAAATGATAAACTGTTCATGGAAAATTTAGGGAAACTTGAAAAAGAAGTTTTGCGGCCACCCTGATATAATATTCTTGTCAATCATTTATTTTTTTTTGTATTTCTATTTCTTTTTGTACAGTTGCTTCCCTCTAGCGATTATACTTTTAGTGTTAAATTTTATAATATTTATTTAAAAAGCACCACTTTGTTAAAAAATCATTTTTTTGTTGAAGATTCATCATTTTAGTTAAAGATTCAACGGTTTTGTTCAAAATTCATCGGTTTTAGTTGAAATTAGAACTAATTGGTTCACGTAAAACCACTTTGTTAAAAAAGTCATTTTTTTGTTAAAAATTCATCATTTTAGTTGAAAATTTCCTTTTTCTTTGTTGACAATTAATTTTTTTTAACTGAAAATTTACCTATTCCCGTATAAAATTCATCATTTTAGTTTTATAATTCATCTCTTCGATCGAAAGCTTAACTATTTTGTTCAAAATACCTGAGGGTATTTTAAAAATTACGATTTCAAAATTTTTAAAATACCTGAGGGTATTTTAAAAATTACGATTTCAAAATTTTTTTTTGCCTCAATTTGTCTTCCCAAAAGGCAACTTTTCCCAAATCTTCTCCCAAAAGGCAACTTTCCCCGATTTTTAAATTTTCTCAAAATCGGGTTTCTCGACCCACCCCAATGTTGGTATCAATTTTTTTTTACCTAATAATGATCAATTAATATGTTCATGAAGTTCTGAAAGTCTAATTCCTTTTGCCCAAATTAAATTGAAAAATCTTGGCACGTTTAGAAATTATTTGTAATCTGGTAATTAGGGTAAAATGAAAAATGTGATTTGCATATCAGGTAAGGGTAAAATCTAGGATTAGAAGAATGGGGACACCCCGTGGCGAGAAGTGCTGCTCACCAACAGCGAACGAATGAATTGCGCGCGTGTCCCTTTTGTCAAACTGTTTGCAACAAACTTCTCATGCATCCATTTATTTTCCTCCATAAGCGATACAGACTCTGTTTTACGAAACAATGCTCTTAACCCCATAACACTCATGTGGGGTATTTCAATGTCCCGACAATTTGTACTCTTCCACGCAATTTGTCACTATTATTAAATTTAGAGAGAAATGAACTAAGACATTTTTTAATAAATTACCATGAACAAAAAAATGTTTAGAACAAAGAATAAAACGATTTTTAATTGACTCCTTAAGGTTGAATGTTAATTTTTTTGTTTTTGAAAAGTCTACTATCATCTATTTCATCTTTTTCATATTTTCGGTCAAAAATTCCACTAATTGGTTGAAAGTTAAACTACTTTGTAACAAATTAATTTTTCTGGTTGAAAATTGATCTTTTCTAGTTGAAAATTTATGCATTTTGTTGAAAATACGTATTTTTGGTAGAACATTCATTTTCTTGGTTGAATGTTCATCCTTTTTGATTAAAAATGCAACTGCAACTACTTGCTTGAAAATTAATCTGTTTTGGTTGAGGTTTAACTATTTTGTTGAAATTTCATCTTTTTTGATTGAATTTAACTGTTCTTGATTTAAACTTGAAATTTCTATTAGTTGAAATATTAACTATTACATGTTTCGTTGAGAATTAATTTTTTTGTGCAACAAATCAACTACTATTTATTTGAAAATCTAACTATTTTGTTGGAAATTCGATTTTACTCTTTCTTAAAAATTAAATTTTTAATCTGAAATAGTAGATATTCCATTTTTGGATTAAAATTTTTCCTCTATAAGTTGAACTATTCCTCTAAATTATATATTTTTTTAAACTATTTGGTAGATAATTAACTTTTTGATTGGAAAATCATATTTTGAGGTTGAAAATTTATCTATTTCATAGATATTCTTCTTTTTCACTTCAAATTTCAAAAAATGTATTAAAAATTCATATATTTTGTGCAAAATTCGTCATTTTTGGTTGTAAATATAAATTGAACTATTTTGTTGAAAATTAATCTTGTTTGTTTGAAAATTCAACTACATTTTTTAAAGATTCACTTCTTTGGTTAAAAATATAACTATTTTGTTGAAAATTCTTTTCTTTTGTTTGTTAATAGTTGACTTTTTTTATTTGAAAATTTAACTGTTTCACTTTTGGTTTAATAATTATCATTTATACTTGAAAATTCAACTATTTTGTTGCAAATTCATCTATGTAGATTGAAAATTAAATCTAGTGTTAAAAAATCACCTTATTCAATTTAACATATTTATTTATTTTTAACTGTTTTCTAAAACATTCAACCTTTAAGCTTGAAAACTTAACTCTTCTGTTGAAAATTCGTCTTTTTTGGTAGAAAATTAATCTTCTTTGTTGAAAATTCATCTATTTGGTAAAGAATTCAACTACTTTGTTAAAAATTCGTCTTTTTGGTGGAATTTAACTGGTTGAAAAATCTTTTTTTTTGTGTTAAAAATAAATTTTTTAAACTGGAAATTGAACTATTCCATTTTTCGTCACCTACGTTACCAGTTTGAGGGGAGGGGGGTTGAACCGAAAAATGCTCGTTTTTTCAATACAATGCAAACTGAATTAAATAGAGTCCAATAAATATATCCAACTATTTTTGGTTGAAAGTTAATTTTTGTTGCGTGAAAAGTCTACTATTATATTTTTAGTTTGAAATTAATTTCGTTGGGTTAAAAATTCTACTATTTGGTTGAGAATTTAATTATTTTGTTGAAAATGCAACTATTTTGTTAACTCTGATGTCCCTGATGTGCACACTAGGGTGGTTCTTATTTATACTTGGTGGATTTTTTTTCTCGAATTTCTCTGCTCTCACCCCGCACTTTTCTTCGAATGCCAAAAAAAAAAATCTTCAAATTTGAACAAAATCGGTAAATATTTAGGAGTGGCGCAAAGACCAGTAAGTTTCCCATCGATTTAACATGGGAAAAAGTCAGCTTTTTGTAAATCTAATATTTAATCGCGATAATATATTCCAAATAATTCCGTGTTCTATTCTATTGTCCAGAATTCATCAGACAATAAGAATCAATCATAAATTTTGAGGTTGATTAATTTTAAGCCACGCTCATGGGTCCCCAAAGAAAACCTCATAAGTGACAAATTTGAATTTTACGTAATATTGCAGTTTATTGACGCTTTTTAAAGTATTAAAACTTTAAAGTATTCTCAAAAAGCAAAGTAGAACATAAAATAATTTCAATCTTTCGAAAAATAGCAAAAATAAAATATGTAGACAAAAAAATTGTTCAACCAATTTAAATTTGTTTAAACATCTACGAGTATTCATAATAAACAAATTAGTACTTACAAATATTGAAATTTGTCGAAAATTTAGTGAGATAAAATGTTTTTCCTGCTTTATTTTAGGTAAAATATATACTTGAACAAATGCGTATTATTTAAATAATTGTATAATTGTAAAATTATTTAAACAAATTATTTTATTCTCATCATTGATTAAATAACTCATAAAGTCTAGATACTCTAGATAATACGTTGATTTCGCTAGTTAACTGAAAAAAATATATTTAAACAAATTAAAATTGTTTAAACAATTGAGTATTAGTTAAAAAATGACTGGGTATTCTTAAATTACCGATTTACAAAAAGCTGACTTTTTCCCATGTTAAATCAACGCGGGAAACTTCATGGTCTTTGCGCCACCCCTAAATATCAACCGATTTTGCTCAAATTTGGAGATTTTTTTTTTTTTTTTTGGCATTCGAACAAAACTGGGGGGTGAGAGCAGAGAAATTCGAAAAGTGAAAAATAAGAGCCACCCTAGTGCACACCCAACTTTATCCACGTTGTGGAACACCCAGGATGCCCGGGTATCCACCTCCCTTTTTCAATTTTTAAAATAATTATGCATTTGAAATCGTTACCTTATCATTTATTCCGAAAAACAAATGTAAAAAAAGTGAGTGCTAATGGCACAAAACACTTTAAATCACACAAAACACCAAAACCTGTTCTGGTTACGATGCAACCCGACACACAGTATGGCACGTCGGATTGCCGCATACATAATGCCATGAATAATTAATTATCACATAATAAATTATTAAATTATCATTATTTCTATTATTACTCAACACATTTTACGTGCATGAATCAAATAACTTCATAAGAAATCAATAAGCCACTCAAAGTTGAATTTTTGATGGCGGGTACCCGGGTATCCTGGGTGTGTCCGCTACATATGTATACTTTGATGCCGATTATTTTTGCAAAAAAATTCCTAAATAAATTCGAAATACACCATTTGCTTAGGGTTGAGCTTAATAACGAGGGTTCAGAAGCTCCAAGCAAAATTTTTATTTTTACTTCACTTACATGCAAAAATGTACCGTGTGGTGGATACCCGGGTATATCCGAGTGTGCACACAAGGGTTAAAAATTCAACTACTTGGTTGAAACTGGAACTACTTTGTAAAAAATTCATTTTTTGGTTGAAGATTCATCTCTTTGTCTAAAATTTTTTTTTTTTTTAAATTCGTATCATTTTTTATAGAAAATCAAGTTTTCTAACTAAAAATTTACCTATTCCTTTTTTGGTCGAAAATCTATCTTCATTAGTTGAAAGTGCAACTATATTAATTTTAAATTAAAATCTTTTTTATCACACCGTCATCATAAGTGCGATTTTAGGTCCTGCGAACGATACCTAAAATAGCACTTTTTCGTACAGGCCGTAAAATTGTTATTTAGATTATTTAGGGTATTTAGGGTATTCAGGGTACTTAGGGTATTTCAGTATCGACTTCTTACCCCACGCACATTACCGGACTCCGTCTCTGGACCCTCTCGGGTTTTTAGCTCGGTTTTTAGATTAGGACTCTATGCAACCTATTTCCACTTATGATTGACTGGTGTGATAAAAAATAGTATGTAATACTCGGCCCCTAAGTGGCCCTCGTGTAAATTGCAGTACGAGTCTCGTCCCGGCTACGCCTCGACTCCGACTCGTACTGCAACTGTCAAACTCGGCCGAAAAAGTGCCACTCAGGGTCCTTGTATCACAAATATCTATTTTATAACACCGCCATCATAAGTGCGATTTTAAGTACTGTAAACGATATCCAAAATAGCACTTCTTAAGCCTGGGCCGCAAAATGTTTACTTATGGTACAGCGAACTATAAAGTAACTGATACTGTGATCTGATTGGCTGACAGACATTTGTATCTGTATCTTTATGGTACGATGAGGACAGTGAACCCAACTTTGGCATGTAGACGTACTGCGCTTGCAGTACAAAGATGTACTTTGCCTCGTGTAAATTGCAGTACTCGTCTCGTCTTGGCTACGCCTCGACTCCGACTCGTACTGCAACTTTCACACTCGGCCGAAAAAGTGCCACTTAGGGTCCTTGTATCACGAATAACTATTTTGTTTGATCATTCCTCATTTTATTGAACTATTCAGTTGTGATTTAACAATTTTGTTGAAAATTCAAGTGTTTTGTATCAAACTTATTTTTTGTACTTGAAAATTCAACGATTTGGTAGAAAATTAAACTTTGTGGTTACAAATTCAACTATCATTGATTGAAAATTAAATTATTTTTTGAAATTATAACTTATTGGTAGAAAATTTAATTTTTTAAATAAAAAAACATATTTTCGGGTTAACAATTCAACTTTTTTTTGGAGTTAATTCATCTTTTTTGGTAGAAAATTAATCTTCTTGGAAAATTCATCTTTTCGGTTAAAAGTTTAAGTTTAAGTAATGGGTTAAAAATTCATCTTTTTTGGTTGAAAAATCGACTACATTGTTGGAAGTTGAACTACTTTGTTAAAAAAAGTTTTTTTTTCAAGATCAACCTGCTTGGTTAAAAATGTAACTGTTTTGTTGAAAATCCCATTTGTTTGTTAAAAAATTAATTTATCATCTGAAAATTTAACTATATGGTAGAAAATTACAATTTGTATTGAAAATCATATTTTTTAGTTAAAAATTCAACTTTTTCGTAGTTAATTTGTGTTTTTGGCTTTAAAATTCAACATTTTTGTTGAAAATTCACGTATTTTGTTTAAAATTAGTATCTTTGGTAGAACATTTATCTTCTTGGAAAATTCATCTTTTTGGTTAAAAATTTAAGTATTTGGTTAAAAATTCATCTTTCTCTATTTTTTTTTTCAAAATAGACCTGTTTGGTTAAAAATGTAACAATTTTGTTGAAAATTCGTTTTTTTAGTCAAAAATTAATTTTTTTATCTGAAAATTTAACGATTCCATTTTTGGTTGAATAATGATCATTTTTACTTAAAAATTTAACTGTTCGTTTGCAAATGCATCTATCTTGATTGAAAATTAACTTTCTTGTTGCAAATTTATCTTATCCGGTTTGAAAGTCAACTGTTTTCTAGAAAATTCAACTTTTATCTTGAAAACTCGTTGAATTTAACTGATTGAAAATTCGATTTTTTTTATAAGTAATTTTTTTTACTGACAATTTTACTAGTAGTTAAATAGTTCAAAATACATCTTTTTTAGATGACAATTCTACAACTTAGTTGAAAATTTATCTTTTTGGTTAAAAATTTAACTACTGGGTTGAAAGCTAAGCTGCTTTGTTACATTTTTTTTAAGATTCATCATTGTAGTTAAAAATTCATCTCTCTGGTTGAAAATTTAACTACTTTGTTAAAAATTCTTTTTTTGTTGTTGTTGTAAATTAATTTTTTGTTGAAAGTTGAACTTTCCCAGACGAAAATTCTTAGATTCATCAATTTTGTTAAAATATCCAACTATTTTTAGTCAAAAGGTAATTTTTTTTGGTTGCAAATTCCACAATTATATTTTTGGTTGAGAATTCATCCTTTTAGATGAAAGATCTTTCTATTTGATTGAAAATTAACTTTTTTGTTCAAAATTTATATTAGGGGTGTAAAATTCAACTATTTTGGTAGAAAATTTAATTGCTTGGTTGAAAATCAACTTTTTGGTAGGAAATTCATATTTTCGGGATGAAGATTCAACAATTTGGTTCAACTTTTTTCTCTCTTGACTGAGAAATCGTTCATGGTTGAGGATTCAACTATTTTGTGGAAACTTTCTTTCTTTTGGTTGAATTCAACAATTTTTTATTTAAAATTAATATCTTTTTGGGTTGAAATATCAACTATTACATTTATTATTGAGAATTCATCTTTTTATTTATCATTTCAGTTAAAAATTCGTCTGTTTGGTTGAACATTTAACTATTGTGTTGAAAATGCTTCTTTTTTTCGTTGAAAATTGATTTTTTAACTGAAAATTCAACTGTTCCATTTTCGGTTGAAATTTCTCATTTTTGGCATATAATTAATCTTCTTGGTTAAAAATTTGTCTTTTTGGCTGAAAATGAACTTTTTTGCTGAAAATCCATATTTGTGAGAAGTTGAAAATTCAAATATTTGTTTGAAAATTTATGAATTTTGTTGGGAATTCATCTTTTTGGTAAAAAATTAATTCTCTGTTTAAAACCCATATTTTTTGTTGAAAATTCAACGGTTTTGTTGAAAATTCGTTTCATTTGAAAATTCACATCTCAATTAAACTATTCTAACCAAAAATATATTTTTGGTTGAAAAGTAATCTTTCTCAGTTAAAAATTCAACTCCTTTATTAGATATAAATTTTACAACTTGGTTGAAAATTCATCTTTATGGTTGAAAATTAAACTACGTGGTCGAACGTTTAAACCTTTTGTTGAAAATTCATTTTTTTTTTTTTGGTTCATGGTCATTACTTTAGAGTTTTGTTGAAAAATCTTTTTTTTTTGTGTGGAAAATTGAACTATTTTGTGAAAAATTCAACTATTTGATTGAAAATGAATTTTTTTCTGGGAATCTATATTTGTGAGAAGTTAAAAATTCAACTGTTGGTTTGAAAATTTATGTATTTTGTTGGAAATTCATCTTTTTGGTAAGAAATTAATCTTCCCGGGTTAAAAAACATATTTTTAGATGAAAATTTAACGGTTTTGTTAAAAATTCGCCTGTTTCATTTGAAAATTCATATCTCAATTTAACTTTTCTATTTTTGGTTGAAAATTCATGTTTCTCAGTTAAAAATCCAACTAGATACATGAAAATTTGTCTTTTTAGATGTTAATTCTATAATAAAGGATAAACTTTGAACCAAAAATGAAATAGTGCATTTTTCAGATAAAAACAAAAATAATTTTTAACAAAAAAAAATGAATTTTCAACCAAAAAGTTAAATTTTAAACTAAAGAGGTGAATCTTCAAAAAATATAAATTTTTAACAAACCAATTAAACTTTTAACCAAGTAGGTGAGTTTTTAACTGAAAAAGATAAATTTTTATCCAAATAGTTAAATTTTCAACCAAAAAAATTAATTTTGCAGCAAGAAGATTAATGTTCTAACAAAAATCATGTTAAATTAAAAAAACAGTTAGTTTTCAACCGAACAATTTAATTTTCTACCAAATTGTTGAGTCCTTAAATAAAAAAAATTAATTTAGACCCAAACATTTTCAACAAAAGAGATGAATTTTCAACTAAAAAGATGAATCTTAAAAAAATGAATTTTTAACCAAAGTGTTCAATCCAAAAGACGATTTTATAACCCGGAAGATTAATTTTCTAAAAATGGAATAGTTAATTTCTTATTAATGAGATGAATCTACAACGCAAAAAATTAATTTTTCAGCAAAGTAGTTCAACATTTAACCAAGTAGCTGAATTTCTGAC
This sequence comes from Andricus curvator, assembly GCA_932195095.1. NCBI lineage: Eukaryota > Metazoa > Arthropoda > Insecta > Hymenoptera > Cynipidae > Andricus > Andricus curvator. Next base: position 134,884 of record CAKNYM010049457.1, read on the forward strand.
CAAAAAAGATGAGTTTTTAACAAAATAGTTTCATTTTCAACAAAATAATATAATTTTCAACCAAATACTAGAATTTTTAACCAAACGAGATGAAAGCCTAACTAAAAATATAATAGTAGATTTTTCAAACAGAAGTAGTTGTTGTAGCTGATAAAAAGGGGAGAAAACAGAGAAAAAAGAAGAATTATTTAAAATGTATCATCAGGAAACGTACTAAATGTTATCTAAGTTTGTAACGTTACTTCCCCTAGCCACCCCATCGTTCCTAACAATAGCTTTTTAGCGT
>CAKNYM010049457.1:145169-157270 GCA_932195095.1 Andricus curvator
GTCACGCCTACCCCGAAAGGGAAATGGCTTAATGGTATAATAATAAATAATAATAATTCGTTACATTATGTATGCGGCAACCCGCCGTGCTATATTGTACGTTGGGTTGCAGCGTAACCGTTCCGTTCTCAAGGTCCGCTAGGGGCAGAAGGTGATTTTTTTGGGGTTTTCGAGTGTTTTAAAGTATTTTGTGTCTTTGGCACTCACATTTGATATTTATATATTGGAAAAAACAAGGAAGGGTGTGTAACAACATGAATAAAGTGAGCCGTGCACGCAAGGGTTATTCAATTGAGGACTATCAACTGAAAATCGGTTACATTGAACAAAAATCATTAAAATTTTAAAAATTAAATTCAGAACGAATTTAAATTTAAATTCTTCTTCAACGTTAAACATTCAAATTTAACTATGAAATTCTTGGAAATTAAAAAAGAAACAAGAATCCAACAATCAAAGGACAACACACTCTTACGGTGCTTCAAACGAGTCGGTTTTTAAAATAATACAATATACGGCTAAAAGGATGAATTGTTTAATGTAATATTTTCATCACATAATCTAGAAGCTTATACATGTGCATGACTAGAGCCCTTTTTTCGAAAAACGATCTTGTTGTTTTTTTTTGTCAATTGAAAATATACTGAAGTTTCTGCGCCTGGAAACGGGCAACGCGCCACTGGGAGCGTACCCATGGTGATCCGAAAACAGGCGCACGCCGTTTCAAAGTGCGTTTCAATTGCAAAAAAAAAACAAGTCCATTTTTCGAAAAAAGGGCTCTAGTTATACACATGTACAAGCCTTCAGATTATATGGTAAAAATATTACATAAAACAATTCAACCTTGTAGCCGCATTTTGTATTATTCTAAAAACCGAATCGTTTGAAGCACCTTAAATGCAGAAGCGGCGGAATTTTTTTTCTAGATGGGGGCAGAAGTATAGGCTTATAAATGGCACAATTTGTATATAGTATAATAATATTTTACTATGTAAAAATTGTACATAAATCATAAATAATAAATACAGGTATAATATTCATATTGCCCAAGATTGCACAAAGATTTCAATGATTTACCAAAGATTTCAATAGGTTCACAAATATTATCAGATCTTTAAAAATTTTTTAAAATGTTTCGCAAAGATTTCCAAAGATTTCACAAGGATTTCACAACGATTTCACGAAGATTTCAATGATTTGGCAAAGATTTTAATAATTTCCCAAAGATTTCGCAAAAGTTTTGAAGATGTCGCAAAAATTTCCGATAGATTTAAAAGATTTTACAAAGAGTTCAATGATTTTCCAAAGGTTTCACAAAGAATTCGGATATATTTATAAGATGCAACAAATACTTCAATTATTTTACAAAAATTTCCGATGTATTTCAAAGAGTGCAAAAAGATTTCAATGATTTTTCAAAGATTTCAAATTTTTAGCACAGGTTTCGGAAAGATTTATAAGATTTCACAAAGACTTCAATGATTTTTCAAAGATTTCACAAATTTCTCAAATATTTCAAAAGTATTCGAACTATTTCGCAAAGATTTCAAAAACATTTCACAAAGATTTGACCAATTTACCAATGATTTAAAAATTTTCACAAATATTTCGCAAAGATTTCGGATAGATTTAAAATACGTAGTGTATACGGATCAGGCATATTTGGCCGGATTTTAATTTTCTCTTCCGGCATATTTTGCCGGATTTTAATTTTCTATTCCGGCATATTTTGCCGGATCTTAATTTTCTCTTCCGGCAAGACACCCCTGTGACTGGTTACAGAAATATTGTTGGCTTAAACCCCTACCCCTTTCCAACGTCTCGTGGGGGAGGCACCCCTGTGAATGGTCACAAAAGTGACCGATCTATTACCATGAATCTATTACCAGGTCTGCCCTAGGTTTAGACCTACCTTAAACCTAGGTTAAAACATAGGTTCATGCCCGCCGCAATTTTTTGGTATTTTCGAATAAAGTAAATTAATGCGACAAATTTTCGACAGAGAATTCAATTTTTTATGAAAATACCTCTAATTCATACAAATAGATGTTACTAAAATTTTTAATTTATGTTAAAAAAGTGGTAGACGTAGACATTTTATCTGCTACATTTTAAAGTTTGTTTTTTTGTGGGGGAGGGGGGGATTTTGAAACATTAGTGAAGAATGAATACATTTTTAGAATAATTCATCAACATTCCTCAAGAGCATGTCGCTACGAAAAAAAGAATTTATTTTTTAAGTCCGAAAACGTTAATTAACGCCTCGAACATCAAAAAGGTATGGCGATCGGCAAGCCGCGGCCGCCTCGCAAATTAATTCAAAGTTCGTAGTTGAAGGATTCTTATATCCTTCACAATTAATCTCAGTTGTGAGAAAGGGTAGCACTAGCGCTGCACACCGACCAAATGCGGAACTAATGCTCTCAATGGGCCTGCGCGGCTGAAGGGGCATTAGTAGAGGGAAATTTAAATTAGTATCCTACACAGTATAAAGACAGAGATCTTTATCTCTGATAAAGATGATATAATTTACAGCTTCCAAATCTAATTGAAGTTGAAAAATTGGAAATTAGCAACACATAACTTTGTTCAAACATACATTATCGTGTAAAAGTTTACGACCACCTCTTTTTTGATGACTGATAAAGTTCTCTTAATTTTAATTATGTCAGATCTAAAATTTGTTCTCTCTGAAGGGTTGAATGCTCTCAAAATTCTGTATAAAATGAGTCCAGGATGTAGCTCATTTGTCTCTCTTTTAAATAGACATTGCAAACTTCCGTAATAATCAATATTTGTTAATGCTCTTAGGCTCATTTTAAACCTATTTTTCTGGTTTGTAAATATATTAAACATATAACCATAAAGTTCCTATAAAAGTTCCTTAAAATATATATTTATTCACTTTTTATTTTCATTTTGAGAGCATTCAAGTCTTCAGAGAGAACAAATTTTATTAATGGTCAATTATAGCAATTAGAAAATAATTCAATGATTTTATTAACTCAATTGCATCTAAGCAGGTCAACATATATTAGGTTTAAATTTAATTTCAATACTGTGCATGTTTTAAACATCTAATTTATAAAAAATTTGTAGCCCCTTTTTGGCTGAACAAGTTTTTTTCTGTTCATATTTTTCATAGCTTGTGTCGTTATTCAAAAAATTTAATTTTTTATATTATTTTTTACGATTAAAATAAAAACTACGCATCCTATCAAAAAGTGATTTGTAACAAATGTATGGCTCTTTTTTTGGTGGGTAATTTTTGTTGATTTATCTTTTTTCGTATGTTGTGTGAACGCGAAATTGAATTTTTGATTATTTTTTTATGCTTGAAACCAGAACCATTGGTATGAAAATGCTGGTTAACGAACTCGATCTTTCTTTTTTTTCCTTTAAATTGTGTGTAAAATTTGAACATAAAGGAGCGTTCACATATTACGTATCATTGAAAAGGGGGAGGGGGCTCGTGTTTCGTTACGGTCTGTCATGTGGGGGGGGGGGGGTATTTTTACACTATTACGTAACATTTTTAATTTATGAAAGATTTGAGATCAAATTTTTCTCAAGATTTCTGGAAACATTTTTAATGGTTCAGGTTTTATTTTAAACGAATAATTTCAAGTTTTGAAGATTTAAAAATGTGTGGAAAAAGAATATGGAAGACTTTGAGACAATTTTTTTAATTTTTCAGGATTTAAAAAATGTGTAGGTAAACTCAATTTTGTAGGGTGTCAAGAGAATGAAAAAAATATTCTTAAGATTCATGGGAAAATTTTGTATGATTGTCTTGTAATGAATTCTAAGAGAAAATTGAAAAAAATTACACAAATTTTTTAATTATTTCCTCAAATTCGTAAAACGACTGTATACAAGATTTCAAAGCAAAATTTTGCAATTTTGATGTATTAAGTAATTTTAGAAAAAATTGAGTAAGATTAAAAGATATTCAGAAGTTTTGAAACGAATAAAAAATAATGAAAACTTGTAAAGATTGTTTAAGAATGTTGTAAGATTTCACGAAAATGACAAAAAAATGTTAGGTTCCTAGGAAAAATTAAAATAACTTTTTATTTTTGAAAATTAATTTAAAGAGATTATTTAAAAAGATTTCAACACATTTTAAAAGGTTTCAAAAATTGTCAAGGAAGAATCTAAATGATTTGAAGGCATTTTTGTTTTGTTTAGCAGAATTGAAAAAAAATTAGGAATAATTTGAATAATTTTTAATGATTAGAAGGTTGAGAAGGCCTGACAAGATTCAAAAAAGAATTTTCGTAAGACTAGTGTGAAAATTTAACAAATGATTTTTCATTTTGAAAAATGAACTTTAAGAGGAAATTAAGAAAGGCTTTTAAACCAAAATTTTTAGAAATGTAGATTCTTAAAGATTTCAAAAATAAACTTTTGAAGCTGCAAACGAATTTCGAAAGGTTTCAAGGGAATAAACAAATTTTCTTAACATTCCTGGAACCTAAACATCTTTTAAAAAGGCTCGAATTTTTCCTAATATTTTGTAAAATCCTATAAAATAAAAAAAGGTTCTTTAAAATCTTCCTGATTCTTTTTTGAGAAATCTGAAATATTCACAAATCTTTATTAATTTCCTCAAGAATCTTATCAAAGTTATATTTATTTAAATTTAAAAACAAACTCATCTTACTTATTTTCTTGTTCTCTTTTCAATTTAATACTTATTTGAAATTTTTATATTATATTATTAGTAATATAATTTTGTATTCTTTATGGTATTGAAGAAAAGTTTTTAATTGGTGAATTTCAATTAGTACTTACATTAAGTAACTTCAATATTTGTATGACAACAAAAAATATTGAAAAGGCATTCAGTGTTACATCAAAATATTGTTTTATTTATGTATTTCTAGATATTACTTCATCTTATAAAACCTTTTTTCATTCAGAAAACGTCTATTATGTTTTAAACATAATACAAAAAATGTTACGTAACGGTGGTGAGGGGGGGGGGGGGTACGAAGGAAATGTCATGGTCTGTTACATGGGGGGGAGTAAAAAAGGTAGAAAATAATGTTACGTAATATATGAATGCCCCCTAATCTAAATAGTCTTTCGAAAGTTATCTGGGTACTAATTTAAATTTTCCTCTACAAGTCCCCCGTCAGCCGCGCAGGCCCATTAAGAGAATTAGTTCCACATTTGGTCGGTTTGCAGCGGTAGTGCTACCCTTTCTCGCAACTGAGATTAATCGTCACTTCGTTACTTCGTTACTTTTTTTAAAAACCAAAAAATCGTGGCGGACATGAACCTATGTTTTAACCTAGGTTTAAGTATAGGTCTAAACCTAGGGCAGAACTTGTTTTTTCTCCCAGTCACTTGGACCAAGTCCTATGAAAAGACCAGGTTTTTTCGGGAAGTGTGCTATGTGGGTACCATAATTTAAAAAACTTATGAAAAGTTTGGTGAGTTACCATAATTTCTCAAATTTATGGAAATTTATCATTATTGTGGAAATTTTTGGAAAAATTATGAAATTTGTCAAAATTTATTAAATTTGTCAAAATTTATTAAATTTGTTGAAATTTATGAAATTTGTGGAAATTTATGAAACGTATGATAATTTACGGAAAATTATAAAATTATTATTATTGCCAACGGCCATACCACGCTGAAAACCCCAGTTCTCGTCAGATCACTGAAGTTAAGCAGCGTTGGACGCGGTTAGTACTTGGATGGGTGACCATTCAAGAATACTGACATGAGTGCTGTTGGCACATCGTGGGTGTGGTGAGCCCACACTTGTAGTTATTTATAACTACAAGAAAAACCTAGAAACACTACCCGAATCGGGTAGTGTCACGCCTACCCTGAAAGGGAAATGGTTTAATGGTATATATGACGTTATTAAAGATATGCCGGAAGAGAAAATTCAAATCCGGCAAAACCTGCCGGAAGTGAAAATTAAGATCCGGCAAGGAATACAGATATATATATATATATATATATATATATATATATATATATATATATAGATGATACATAACCTCCACCCGCCATCAAGATCTCCCTTTAATTTTCTATTGTCCGACATATTTTCGCAATCATTCAGAATTCAATTTAGTACACGATAAAATATGCCGGAAGAGAAAATTAAAATCCGGCAAAATATGCCGGACGAGAAAATTAAAATCCGGCATATTTTTCCGGAACAGAATACTCGACCTTTAAAATATTTCCCAAATACTTCAATTATTTCACAAATATTTCCGATATATTTCAAAGAGTGCACAAAGATTTCAATGATTTTTCAAAGATTTTAAATATTTACCAAAGATTTTGGATAGATTTAAAAGATTTCACAAAGACTTCAATGATTTCCCAAAGATTTAACAAAGATTTAAATAATTTCACAAATATTATCAAATTTTTTTCAAATATTTCGCAAAGATTTCAGGAAGATTTTAATGATTTTTCCAAGATTTCACAAAGACTTCAAATGTTTCGCAAAGATTTCAGATCGATTTCCAGGAATGCACAAAGATTTCAATGATTTCCCAAATATTTAAAAAGTTTCACAAATATTCCGCAATGATTTTGGATAGATTTAAAATATTTCACAAAGATTTATATTATTTCACAAAAATTTAAGATAGATTTCAAAGAGTACACAAAGATTTAAATGATTTCCCAAATATTTCAAATAGTTCGCAAAGATATCAAATAGATATCAAAGATTGCACAAATATTTCAATAATTTCCCAAAAATTTCATAAAGGTTTTAAAGATTTCGTAAAGGTTTCGGATATATTTAAAAGATTTCATAAAGACTTCAATAATTTAAATCATTTCACAAATATTACGAAATATTTTAAAAAGCTTTTCAAAAGATATCAGAGAAGATTTCACAAAGATTTCAATGATTTCCTAAAGATTTCAAAGATTTCAAATATTTCGCAAAGATTTCGCATATATTTAAGAGATTCCACAAAGATTTCAATTATTTCATAAAAATTTCAGATAGATTTCAAAGAGTGCACAAAGATTCCAATGATTTCCCAAGGATTTCACAAAGATTTCAATAATCTCACAAATATCATGAAATATTTCGCAGCGATTTCCAAATATTTCCATGATTTACCAAACATTTTAAATACTTCGCAAAGATTTTAGATAGATTTCAATGATTTTCCAAATATTTCAATAATTTCACAAATATTACCAAATATTTCAAAAATATTTCCGAATACTTCAGAAAGATTACAATGAATTCCCCAAGATTTCAAAGATTTCAAAGATTTCAGGTGGATTTATGAAAAAATGCAAATGATCCGATGAGTTTAATCATTCGATTTCAGAAAAAAATACAAAAATAAAAAAAAAATAGGAAAGAAAAAGAAGGCAACCTCCAAATCCCCTGACTTATTTTTATTCTCGTCTTAATTTTTTTTTAAATCACAAATTTTATTATTATATGTCATAGAAGATTTACATTTCCATACAATTAGTATTTTTTTCGGAAATTGGTTTTTTCAATAAAAAGTTATTAGGTTTCAAAGAATATTCACAATTTTTCAACAACTTTAGGTTATGTTGGTGTGTTTCAACTGAAATTGTTTTTTTTTCAAACATAAATCATTAGATTTAAATTCAATTATTTATTCTGTTTAAAATACTAAAATTTACAAGCTTGAACAGTTTTGGATTGTGTTAGTGCTTTTTGTAAGAAATTGGTATTTTTAGTAAAAAATTATGAGATTTAAAACCATTGATATATTTTCTTTAAAATAATCCTATTTATAAACTTGAACAATTTCGGACTGTGTTAGTGTTTTCTGTTGGAAATTGAAACTTTTATTAAAAAATCATTGCACTTCAAATAAGATTCATAATTTTTCAACAATTTTAGGTTACGTTGTTTTACATCGACTTTTGTAAACTGTTTAAAATAAAAATATAAAATATAATTGAATCAATATGAAATTATAAGTTTTTACGTTTTGGGTTGGTTTATGCTCCTTGAGGGTGGTTTTGGCAACCTATATATGTAGTACAAGGTTTTTGAATATTTTTTCACAGACTACTTTTTACGTAATTTATATGTTATATTTAATCGAAAAAAACAATAATTAAAACTTCAAAGGGGTGTATTTGACCCGCAAGGGTAGTTTAGGACAACTTTTTTGTTTTGTTTATTAATTATTCTACCTGGAATATATAGTGAATTTTCACCCCAAGAACGGTAAAGAACTCGTAAATCATTTTATTCCTAAAAAGAGCTTTCTTTTTATTTCTGAGGGTGGTTTCTTAACTTTCCTAAAGCTTTGTAGTTTATTGCTTTTTAGGGGGCTGTTTATGATATGTAAGTTAATAAAAAAATTATGTAACACATAATGTGAGGGAATACGATTTTTTTTACGTTTGGTGGTAGCGTGGGAACGTACTTGCCGTCATCCAAAAAAATGAAGAAAACTTCACAGTGGTTTTTGCACCAGATAAAAGCTTTTTGGAGGGTGTCCCAAAAAATCAAAATAAATCAATAAAAAAAAATCAATATAAACATTCAAAAAGTTGTTTATTTAATGTAATTTTTTTATTTCTTTGTAAGACCTTTAGATATATTGCATGTAAGAAAGGCGTCCAAATCTATTGCATGATATTGAATTTCAATATCAAATACAAATAAAATAAGATAATAATTTTCCGAATTTTTGATTATTTTCCATATATGCTACATACTACTAATAAGCCGTGACTCCCAGAAACATGAAGGTTACCATGGTTAAAATATCATGATGAAATCGAGGATGATATAATAAAAATTTATTTTATTATGTCCACAATTTATGACATGACGCTATTTGCGAAATCATCAAATAAAACAAGATAAATTTATGCGAGATTAGTGAAAAACTTAATTCTGTACCTTGGAGGCTGACAGAGATAAAAAAAATTAAAATATAGTTTCTTATGATGTAATATTTCATACATTATATTATAAATTATATTATAGATTACATTATATTTTATATATTGAATTTTATAATAATGTATTTTTTTTATTATCACTTATAAAGTTGATCAAGAATCGCACTTTTTAGAACAGATGCAAAGTCCATAGGACTCATGTTAATATTTCTGTTAAACAACTTCAACTTTCCTGATGATAAATTTTAACAGTTCAATAATAACTTAATCAGTTTGAAAATCACTTTCATATATTTTAGACTTCGCTCTCCTTCCCCTGTTTCCCTTTCTACCCCCTTTTTAAAGAATTCTTACATTTCTGCTATGTATTTTCAAGAAACTTATCCTTTTTTTCATTTTTTCGCTCAGATGCGAACTGAATATAATAGATTCTAATAAGAAAATCCAACTATTTTTGGTTAAAAGTTATTTTTTGTTGTTGAAAAGTCAATTATTATATTTTTGGTTCTGAATTAACCTAGCTTGACTAAAAAATTTATTAAATGGTTGAAAATTTATCCTTTACAAGTTAAAAATTTAACTATTTTATACAAAATTGATTTATTTCGTTGAAAATTTGTCTTTCTTGGTAACAAAGTAATCTTTTTGGTTAAAAAAGTCATCTTTTTTGGTAAAAAATTCAACTACGTGGTTGAAAGTTGAACTCCTTTTTTTGGTTCAAGATTCATCTCTTTGGTTAACAATTTAACTATTTTGTGGAAAATTCATTTATTTTTGGTTGAAAATGTATCTTTTTCAGTTGAAAATTCAACTACTTAGTTGAAAATTCAGGTATTTTGTTAGAAATTCATCCGGTTTGGTCGGAAAGTAATCTTCTTGGGTTAAAATTCATCCTTTCTGGTTGATAATTGCAACTTTATTGGTTGAAAATTAATGTATTTGGGTTGAGAATTTAACTATATTTTGTTCAATATTCGACATTTTTGGTTGAATTCAACTGTTTTTGATTAAAAATTGAAATCTTGTTTGGTTTGATGTATCAGCTATTTTTACATGGTTTGTTTTGACAATTCATCTTTCCTTATCGAAAAATCATCTACTTGGTTTAAAGTTGAACTACTTTGAAAAAAATGTTTTTTTCGTTTGAAAATTTAACTATTTTGCTTAAAATTCAATGTCTTTGTTTGAGAATTATTTTTTGTAACTGAAAACGTAAAGACTCCATTTTTGGTTCAAAATTTAAATTAAATTTGATATTTTAAATTGAAAATTGATGTTTTCTAGTTGAAATTTCAACTATTTGGTTGAAAATTCGGGTATTTTGTTAAAACTTCGTCCTTTTTGGTAGAAAATTAATCTTCTTGGTTAAGAATTCATCCTTTTTGGTTAAGAATTGCAATTAGATTGGCTGAAAATTAGTCTATTTTGGTTTAAGATTAAACTATTTTGTTGGAAATTTGCCTTTTTTTTAATTGAACTGTTTTTAATTTCAAGTAAAAATCTTTTGTGAGTTTATGGATCAGCTATTACATATTTCTTTGAGAATTCATCTTTTTTGGTTGAAAAATCAACTACTTGGTTTAAAGTTAAACAACTTCTTAAAAAATTAATTCCTCGGCCTGCCTCTGGGTACGCTGCCATTTACTTTACTTTGAGATACTTGTTTTGTCAGTCGTTCACCTTTTATTTCTCAACATTCCCACACCATCATAACGAATTTCTTTCACATGTGTCAAGCAGTGTTTCCTTTACACCACATTCATTGAGGATTCTCTCATTCCCGACTTTGTCCATTAGCGTTATACCGCACATATTAAGCAAGAATTTCATGCAAATCGCGTTCATTTTACTCTCATCCTTTTCTTGGTAGGTCCAGGTCTCGCTACTGTACAGTACTAAGATATCTGCAGATATTAAAATTCGCAGAATTCATAAGTGGGCGAGCGGTCATGAATCAGATACGAATGCCCTTCCTAAATTTTGTAAGAACATACTGAAATTCGAGTTATCAAGGCTGAAAAGTCAAATGAGCAGGAAGATTTTATTCGAGATATCGCAAAATTCAAATGATCGAAGTTCGAGTTATCGAATATTTTTAACACGTAAAAGATAGGACTTGTGGCCGGGAATGAGCAAAAACTTCGAATTATCCAAAATTCGAGTAATCGGAGTTCGAGTTATCGAATTCGACTGTATTTTCGTTACCCTATGGATAAGTATTTTTGAATATATTTTACTTACGGTGGTTAATAAGCTGATACCTCTGTAATTATTGCAGTTACTTTTTAGTACATTGGGACGATAATCATCTTTTTTCAGTCATCTGGAACTTCTCCCATACCCGTGTGGAAAAATTTCGGGGCGCTGGCCGGGCGCTGGACAGACCATCTTGTGTCTGTTCAGACGCTGGACAGACGGTCTAATAGCGCCGCTGGCCAGAAGTGTAAGGCCCTAACCACGCGATGGTCTAGATTAGACCATAGAAAAAGAGGGAGGGAAAAAAGTATGAGAATGACAGAAATAGTCTCTAATTATACTATATTGCCGAAAAAAGTGTACAAAAAAATATAATAAGAATTTGGTTCATTTGAGTTCTCTTATTCGAGTAAAGTCTTCCTTGTCCATCCGGGCTCGTTTGAGAGCACGATGCTTTCGCACTCTTAATCCAATTGCAAATCGAGCCCGTCGTTTTCTCAACTCATCATTGTCCATCTCAAAACTTGTTGAAAATCTTGTTAGAAATAAATTCAGTACGATGTAAAGACATAGATATATATCTGCCGCTCTGGTATTTTGTAGGTTAGGTTGCAGTTTGACAAAAAATCAATTTACCTTATCTGATAACTGTATATTATATTGCTCGACAATTACCGAAAAACAATGTGTATACAAACCTAGATACGTTGTCAATGACGTCAACAGAAAACGATCCTGCACACTTTACTTCGAAGTTTTTCCAATCATGTCCGTCTGCTGAGGATCACACCAGACCGTCGCGACAGCACTTAGATATTTCCAATCCAGACCGTCTGAGAGGGGCCAAGCCAGACCATGTCGACGACACTTTGAAAATTTTGCAATCGAGTCCGTCTGAGAGGGCCAAGGCCAACACCCTGTCAGACCGTCTTGAGTAGACGGTCTAGATTCGGACTAGCCAGCCGATCTCTCCACTTAAGACTGCCACGAACTAGATATTT
>CAKNYM010049457.1:164346-174669 GCA_932195095.1 Andricus curvator
ATACGTGCTGAACTACCTGGTGCGCGACCCGGTGAACCCGGATCGTCGACTCACCACTGTTAGTTATTTTGGATGTTGACATAATTGAAATTACAAAAAAGTTATCGTAGAATACGTGCTAAACTACCTGGTGCGCGACCCGGTGCACCCGAATCGCCCACTCACCATTGGTAGTTATTTTGGCGGTTGAAACAATTCAAATTCTAAAAAAGTTCTCGTAGATGACGTCTTGAACGACCTGCTGCACGTTCCGGTGCACCTGGGCAGTGGACTTACCATTTACAGATGTGTCGGTTATTGGCAAACTTAAGATTTTAATTTTCAACGCGGGCTAATGTTCTCTAACACTTGGATGTTCTTAAGAATAATCATTTGTGTTTAGCGTGTCCTAAGCATGGGAGACGGGCAAGAGCAAGGCTTTAGCCATGCTACCATTCAGATGTGACCCATGCTTTAGCCAGATATTTCCAAATCAAGTGACTGCGCAGCTACATTTTATAGAACTGAAATCTATATATCTTACATTGATGTAGTTCACAAACACTCAATACTTCGAATCGAATTTATATGAGATTTTTTAACATTTTTTCAAGAATTTTTCTATAACTTAGACTGAATTGAGGTATTTACACCTTATAATGATGTGATCACAATTTTTCAATGCCTCAATTGTGATTTCTACGAAAGTTTTCAACATTTTTCCATGAATTTCTCTATATATTTTATTAAAATTTTTCAAATCGATGTTCAATATAAAGTTCCCAGAATTCTTGTAGGGTTATCTAAAAGTTATACAGAATATAGAAAATTTGTTCAAGGTTCGCTCTCATTCCCGACTCTTGAAATAGTTCAAGAAAGTTCAATGAACTTTTTTTTCGTGTAGTTTCCCATGTAGTTTCCTATATACTCTCCTACGTCCAATATTTTTCACTCAATTATTGTTTTCAGAATTTTAAAATATTACAATTTTGGATGTTGAAATCGAATGTTGAGCGATGGGGAAGAACATATTATAAACTATAATTTATAATATGCCCTTCCCATTTCTTGCACTTCCTAACTTCTTCCATAGTTTAAAATTCAAAATGTAATATTTTACAATTCTGAAAACAATAAACCAATTTTAAAAATTCGACCAGGAATACTATATAGGATCCGGGCTCTTACTATATAGTTTCCCATATGGTTTCCTATATAATGCACATTAATTCGTCCGTTCCGCGATTATACATTTCACGCCTTCAAGGCGGACGCGGACTCCTGAATCTCCAGTGTCTTCATAACCGAATTGTTCTAAGTACAGCTTACATCGTTGTAAATGGCAGAGATTCTCTCCTGAAAATGATCAGAGAACACGAGATGATTGGCAATCACAAAGACGCGGAGCAGGCGGCCGAGATCCTTATCCTAAATTTTAACATCAGGAGTGAGGAAAGTGCATTACTCCATTTAGATGCTTCATTTCTAGAAGCCGAAGTAAAAAAAAGCACAGGTTGAAAATAATCGTAATTTTCCCACGCGAAAATATATAATTTTTCTCATACATTTTGATATTCCATACAAGCATGGAAATTATCCGTTGCTTACTTTTAAATTTCCCATATACGTCGAGAATCTCATACACTGGTATGGGAAAACTTCCAGTCATGTATGGAACTTTGATCCGCAGCCGAGTGAAGCGCGCATATGCTGTAACTGTAGTGAATGGAGGACAAGGAGCAGAGTATAATACAATCATGGCGTCAAGCGTCTAATTCATGATATACTCTGTTCCCCGAGAGAACGAATTTGGTCGCGCAAGTTCTTATGAAAGAAGGCGTCGACACATTTTTTTTCGTTCGGTCGACAGCCAATCGCTGTTAAAGGAAGACACGATTTTTTTCAAATAGACTGACCCAAGTGTTTTTCTAAAATTTTTTGTAGCCTCACTGATGGCCAGATGACCAGACCGAACGTGACAGTTACAATACGCCATAAATATTAAGGGACTTTCCAGCCAAATACTCACGCCTACGATTCCCCTTCTTTGACAAGCTGCGCGCAGAGAACGAAATTTCGCCGTTTCCGAAATGCATTCTCTCGTGGAACAGAGTATAGTTTCAGTACACTTTTATGAAACGTTTTGAAGTTGTAGCAGTGAAACAGAGAAATATTGTGAGTGTAATAAGATTCACTGCAATTAGACATTTTTCACAAAAAGAAGAAAAAAGCAACAGGAGAGGGGAAATTCTAGAAATATCGTACCTGGTATGGGAAAAGTCCCATGCACACGTTTGACTATTTTCCCATACCGATGTATGGAAAAATTGCAATACGTGTATGGGTTAATTACTTCCAATACCTGTATGGGAAATTAAGCATTGCTTTTTCTCACACTGTACTCAACAAGAAAATGCATGGAAACTTTCACAGAAATGTAGAAAAACGGTCCTTGTGGAAGGAGCAAACTTTTGCTTTCCTCAGATCATCAGGGCTTCATTTCGGTACAGAGGGTTTCATTTTTGCATGCCAGACGGTGTCATTTCCACCTTAGTATACCGTGACCACGTTTCATGTCAAGAAGTTCCCAGCATAGGTGCAGAGCATGTAATGCACACGCTGAGTACCTAGAACCCATACTACCCGGGTGTCCCACTCACACGGGAGCGACGTATCTCTACTGACGTAATGCGGCCCTAAGTGTGCTTTATTACCATCTTTGTGGCTCTTACGGTGTTGGCCACGACCCTGCCCTGCAGAACGCTCCGAGGGAGATAGAGTCAATTTTCCAAAATGAAAAGTGCCAAATTTTCTGGAACTACGATTTTCGGACACAGTCTCCGTTGTTGCATACTGGAGGCCTGGTATCGTTCTCCAAGACTTCGAGAAAAGAACTATATTCGTGATCAAATTCCCGGCTTCGGCCGACTGCAACATCACTGCCAAGGAGAGGGAAAAGGAGAAGTATCAAGACCTTAAAAGGGAGCTTAAACGACTGTACCCAAAATTTTCAGTTAAAGTAATTGTCCTTGTGATCGGTGCTATCGGAGGTGCGAAACTATCACTGGTTGGAAACCTTAAAGCCATACCCGCGTGTCAAAAATATACCCAGGCACTTGCGAGATGGATGCAGAACAAATTATAAAAATTAAAACTTATATAATGTTTATATAATAACTTGTACGATTTCTTTATAACTAATTTAATCATTTTCGTCACTGTATTCAGTGTTGACTTCGGAAGAATTATTTTGAGTATATACCATTAAACCATTTCCCTTTCAGGGTAGGCGTGACACTACCCGATTCGGGTAGTGTTTCTAGGTTTTTCTTGTAGTTATAAATAACTACAAGTGTGGGCTCACCACACCCACGATGTGCCAACAGCACTCATGTCAGTATTCTTGAATGGTCACCCATCCAAGTACTAACCGCGTCCAACGCTGCTTAACTTCAGTGATCTGACGAGAACTGGGTTTTTTAGCGTGGTATGGCCGTTGGCCATAAATTAGTAAATTAGTAAATTGCGAAAAATAATTTTCCAAGAATTCTTTTCCAGGGGTACTTAAATGAACTTAAATGAATTTTAAAATACAAGATTTTTTAGAAAAAGCTATTAAGAAATCAAATAAAAAATAATAATAGGATATTAAAATTATCAGAAAAGTTAATTTTTAATTTTCTCTAATACTTTTAAGTAGTACCTTATTTCGGGAACATTTTTTCTTATTCTTCAACCAATTTTCTTCACAGCTTTTTCTTTTCCTGCCTCGACCCATATTTAGGTTCTTTTTATTTTAAGTAAACTTAAACTATCCTTAACAGAATATTATATGCTAACACTATTCTACAATAATGCTTCTGGGCATTATGTTCCTTAGAAGAGAATCAAAATAAACATATGCTTTTTTGTTTTGGTGTCCGGCTTGACCTTCCAATCGTCCGCTGTTATACAGACGTTGATATTGCAGGACGAGCTAGCACGCGTACGGGACAGCGCTGAGATCTTAAATCAATTGTGACTTTAAAACTATAAAAAATAATTGCCTGATATTTTCCAAAAAACTTCCTTGAATCCTAACAAAAGTTTAGGTGACCGTTAATTTTAATTTTCTGAAAATTCGTTCGAGTCCCGAAGCGTTTGAAACTTTCAATATCTAATTTACGCAATGAGAAGAATCAAAAATTTTATAAATTTTTAGTGACAATTAATTGAAATTCTATAAATAACGTTAGTTTCGCTATATGATGGTGCATATTGTCTGAAATTTTTATTACAAAATTCCTATTATTGTAGAACTTGTGGCGAGTTGAACACAAAAAATTCGTATTTTGCGATTGCAGAAAAAAGTAACATTTTCTTGATTATTTCGAAAACGAATAAAGTTATCACATTTATTTATGGGACTAAAAATATGCGCAATAATATTTCCTATTGGAACATGTTATTAAAAAATTAAAATTTGACCTGAAAAAAATATGACCCAGGGGCCAACTAAAACGACGGCGTTTCGGGCGATCCCCTTTTGATCGCCAGCGGTTCAATTTAAAAAATTTTTGTTGACATCGTAAACACATTTTTTCCTGAAGATGCACGATCTGTTAGATATTTCAGCAAAATTGAAATTAACAGATTTTTTGTTTACAAAACATGAATGTTTAAAAAGCAAGTGCTCCCTCACCCCTCTGTTATTTTTGGAATCTGAAATCCAAAAAAAATGTTTTTCAATACTTTGAACTATCCAATTTTAGAATCCAATAGCAAAAACCCGATCACGATATTTTTGCATCAATGAAAATTCATCATCGCTTTGTATTAACCGAAAAACGCACAATGATAATTAACAAATTCATATCTCGTAACCTGTTTGTCGTAGGATATTTGCTATGGACTCATTTCGAAGCTTATTTCATACTCTAAAAATAAGGTTCCATACACTTTTCACCTATCTCTTCATCGAAAGTAAAAATCTACGTAAACGTGTTCAGAAAATGTTGCAATCTCACGTTTTTTGTTCATAACAAACAATTGATTGAGAAATTAGCCTTGAACTTTTTAGGCCTTTGAAAGAACGTCCATGGGAACATTCTCCATGTCTCTAATTTGTTCAAGCAAATCGCCTTTTTCCGGCTAATTTGACCGTACTACTGTATATATTTTTTTAATTCACGCCACACGTCACCGTTGAATTTTGAAACGTCACTTATTATGAAAAACCGTGGTAGGTGAAACTGGAAATTGGGAAGTGGGACGTGGGAAAGTTACGTGATCCTTCTCTGACGAAATCGCTCAAAATCTGTGAATGTTATCTGGAATTCGTTGAAATTTGTTAAATCCTGTGAAATCCCTTAAAATTATTTGAAATCCTACGTTCAATAAAAAATATTATTGATTCGTTTGTCGTTTATCTATTTTTTTCATCAAATCATTCAATATTTTAACGTATTTATTTATATACTGACTTTTTATAATGATTTTCTATAATAATTTTTCTAGAATCGCAAAAAAAAATTATAAGAAAACCATTATAGACTTATACAGATTTTCTAAAATATTTATTTCTATGGGGGGATCACAAGGGATTGGTTGGGCCAACTATTTAGCTAGTGAGATATGGTGCTGCTATTTTATGAGTTGTTACATCAATTCCATTAGTTGCAGCGACTATTCAATTAGCACCAGCAACTAAGAAAGTAGTTGTCCCAACTAATACAATATCAGGACCATATCTTACAAAATAAATAATTGGTCCAACTAACCAATTTTCTCAGTGAGGGATTGCATTGGATTTGAAGGAATTGTGAATTGTTGAATGTGATTGCGCGAGATTGAAAAAGATTGAGAGAGACAGAGTGAACACCAGATGTCAGGTGTAATCAACCCCTCGCTTCCGCTAGATTCTCAAAATTGTATACCAATATTTTCAATAAGATAGTATGTGACTGTCAAAAAATGTAAACTATTGATATTATAATTAAAATTTACATATTTTAATTGTCGTTTTACAGAATTAAGTTCTGCACAACTTCGCTATCCTCCCGCCAGCTACACACCTGCATGGGTAGATAATTTTAACATTGGATCCATGGATAATTTTGGTCTGAGGCATCAAATATGGTTACAGACAGGGTTGGAGAGTACTCCTGTTAAAGTACACGTATCCGGAATACCTATAGAACATTTACCCGACGGCCAGTTTGATGTTTTGATGGATGACTGGCTTGCATCTCGTTTTGATGCCCGAATCATAATTCCTGAAGGTCGTCGAGTACTAGATAACCGAGGTTTTATTATTGGAGTCGTAGATAGTGAGGGTAAAGAAAAAAAATTAAAGCATGGAAACAGCACTTATAGAGTGCACGTATCCGGACAGCCTGTTGAGCTTATACCGAACAATTTGGCCTGGGTCCAAGAGATGAGGACGTATGCCGGGGGATCTTCTACTGCATTGGCAAACCCAGAGCCCAGGAGGCGACGGGCACGAGGATCGGGACGAGGACGATCACCGGGTATGTGAAGGGCTCGGTCAAGTTAATATTTAAAAAAATGATTTCGCAATTTTGTTTCTGATGAATGGTGGTTGGAACTCGGTACGTCGGATTGATTGGAAAACAGTGAAATATGTATTACAGAGTAGATGTACTTTTTTTGTTTGTAAGCTAAGAAAACGTTACGTGGGTGAGTCTCACAAGACTGCTATAATAAAAGTATGTGTACTGGCAATACACAGGTATCACAATTTTCATTATATAGTTTCAATCATTTCTAATTATATGAATATTTTGTTGTTATATGTTAATTTTAATAAAATAATTATACATCTGATGCTTAACCGACGGAAGTAACTGCGCTGGAATTTAAATATCCCACTCTGACCGTGATAATAATAATAATAATATATAATAATGAATAATAATACAATGATGTAATAATAAGTGATATATATAATAATATAATGATAATTTTCATTATATAGTTTCAATTATTTCTGATTATATGAATATTTCGTTGTTATATGGTAATTTTAATGAAATGATTATACATCTGATGCTCAAACGACTGTTAGTCACTTTATAATCGATTTCATTATGAATCCAATTAGAATATTAACGATCCACTGCATATAATAAATATACATTATTATATTAGCTCATTCTTCTCTCAGGCTTAAGATATACAGCCCAATATGTCAGGCATTTTTTGTTAGAGTTGGATTTTTGAATAGTCTGCACGGTGCTGTCCCGGTACACATATATCATCAGTCACGGACGCATTTTTGTAATGAAATCAAGTGATTTGATGAGAGCAGTGTGTCTAATTTTACGCATTGGACAAGGCCTGGTTTTTATCCCATCATTCACGGACTGGGTTGCAGCCAAGTGCATGATGGGGGGACCTACAGCTTAAGGTGGGATCCGAACCACCAGAACCTATATAGAAAAGTTTTCAGAGTTACCGGCTCAGGGATCGAACCCCGGACCTCTAACGTGAAGTTCGAGCGTTCGAACGCCACAGAGTGACATAAATAAAATATAAATCTAAAAAATAACCATCTTAAGCCAGAGAGAAAAACGAGCTACCTCATTTGTTTGTACCTATAATAATAATGATAAAAATATGTATGCTTTTAACAATAGTTCATGTAAGAAGAATAAAAAACAATTAGTTCTAATACTTAAATCCAAAAGTATACTTATTATTTATCAATATAGTCGTAATCAATATAGTCGTTAATGTTTAATGAAAATTAACGCTCAATTCCTACCGGCCTTAAAAATAAGAAAGAGTAAGAAAGTATTTTCTCCCCCTTGTCGATAAAAAACACATCAAATAAATAAAATATATTTTTAAACAATTTGTATTTGTTCAAAGATTTAAGAGTATTCTTAGAAAATAAGGTAGTACCTAAAAATATTTCAATCTTTCAAAAAATGGAAAATATGTAAATAAAAATTTAAGAATATCCAATTAGAATAAAATCAAATTCAAAATCCCAATACTGAAGTTAATGTATACAATTCCTAAAAATAAAAACAAGAATCCAACGACCAAATCTGGCCAGGCACCATAAAATGCTCACATTGTAAATAGAAAAAAAAAATTCTTAGAAAAAAAAATTTTCTTTCTGGACAAAAATAAAAAAGAGGAAAGAAAAATTAGAAGGTAACCAGCCAAATCCCCTTCCTTCTCTTTTCTAATTCTTTCGTCTTTTTTATTTCTATTATTATCAAATCACAACATAAATGATAATGATAATAATGGAATTAAAAAAGGCGAAAGAATTAAAAAAGAGAAGGAAGGGCATTTGGTTGGCTGCCTTCTTATTTTTCTTTTCTCTTTTTTATTTTTGTTCAGAAACAATTATTTTGTTAAGAAATTTGTTTTTCTATTACAATAGAAGTATTTTATGGTGGTTCACCAAATTTGGTCGTTCGATTCTTGTTTTTATTTTCAGGAATTCTATACATTAATATGTAAAACGTATGACTGAGTATTCTTAAGTTATGGACAATTTATCTTTTCAGTTTAAAATTCATCACTTTGGTTGAAAACATAACTATTTCATTGTTGAAAATTCGTTTTTTTGTGAAAATTATTTTTTTTTAAATGAAATTTGAACTATTCCATTTTTGTTTAAAATTCATTTTCGTGGTTGAAGATTCATTATCACAATTTAAATTCATCTATTTGTTGTGAATTGACCTAATTCATTGAAAATTCGTTTTTTTTTTTGGTTGAATATTAATTTTTTTAATTGAAAATTTATTTCTTCTATTTTTGGTTAAAAATTTATCTTTTTCAGTTGAAAATTCAACCATTTGGTTGAAAACCGCTGTGTTTTGTTGAAAATTCGTTCTTCTTGGTAGAAAATTAATCCTCTTGGTGAAAAATTTATCTTTATGCTTAGAAATTCAACTGTTTGATGGCAATTTTTTTCTCACTTGACTGAAAAATCTTTCTAGGTTAAAAGTTCAATTTATGATGAGAATTTGTTTTTATTGGGTTAATTCAATTGTTTTTGATTAAAAATGAAAATCTTTTTTTTTTTGAATTGCCAACTATCACATTTTTCGTTGAGAATTAATCTCTTTGGTTGAAAATTAATTTTTTTCAAAGAGTATATAACTACTCAATTTTTGGTTTACAACTGATCTTTTTTAGTTAAAATTGTTCATGTATTTTGTCCGAAATTCGTCTTTTCGGTTGGCAGTGCCACTATTCCAGTTAGAGATTCATCACATTAGTTGAAAATTCAACTTTTTGGTTTAAAATTCATTACTTTGGTTGAAAACCTTACTATTTTATTGCTGAATTTTTTTTAAAATTAACTTTTCCATCTAAAAATTGAGCTATTCAATTTAAGTTGAAAATTTATCTTGTTTAGTTAATTATTCTATTATTTGGTTTAAAATTTATTTTTTTAGTTAAAAATTGACGTAGTCGGTTGAAAAATCGTCTATTTTCTTGAAAATTCATCTTGTCTTAATGAAAATTCATGTTTTAAATGAAAATTGAGCTATTCCAGTTCAAAGTTAAACTTTTTTGTTAAAAGTTCATCTTCATGGTTGAAGATTCATTATTTTAATTGAAAATTCATCTGTTTTGTTATAAATTGACTTATTTTGTTGAAAATTCGTTTTTTTTTGTTGTTGAAAGTTAATTTTTCAACTAAAAATTGAACTAATCCATTTTAACAATTCATCATTTTAGTTTGAAATGCATCGTTTAGTTAAAAAAAAATTTTTTCATTGAAATATGGCGCACATAGAAGGCCATACTACTACACCTTTAGACCCAAAAACTTTTTCCGAAATGATGCGAGAATATTTTGCTACTCGTTTTCTTCCAGGACTCATAATTCTTAAAGGTCATCGAGTCATCATTTTAAATTTAGGTCTTCATAATATTTCAATAAATTATCGTAATATTTTTAGAATTTTTTCCTTAGATTCTGCCCCAGGGTCAAACTTGGTGCAGAAAAGTCGCAAAATTTCAAAAATGTGAAAATACTTAAAAAATTTGTTAAAATCATTATTCATCATATTTTAATAAATTGTAGTAGTAATTATGACAATTTAATTTGAACTTATTAGTTGTCGTAAATCAACTTTCAGATTCAAGTCAATTTTAAGTGCTATGTATTGAAATAAATAAAAAATTAGTAGATCTATTGACAAACTTTATTTTTAGCATTTATATATGGACGTGCGGTCTAACAGACCGCACCATGCTTATAATATGTGGGTCCCACCCCCACTAATATAAAACATTAATATGTAATAATAAAAAATATTAAAGATCATTATCTTTTAATCTCTAAAATAAACTTAGGCCGGGGATGGA
>CAKNYM010049458.1:60148-133767 GCA_932195095.1 Andricus curvator
TTAAGAAAATTAAAAAAAGATTTTTGAATATTTCAGACGTGTCAAAAAAGAATCTAGAATATTTTAGAGCAATTTTTTTTATTTTATAGGATTTTACCAAATATTAGGAAAGATTCGAGTCCCTCCAAAATCCAAAAAGATGTTTTGCACTAGTCCTAAACAAATCAAGAAATATTTGATAAATTTTGGGAAATGTTTCAAAGTTTTTAAATATTTATAATCTATTTAAAACGTCTTAAATTTCTAAATATATTTGTAACGTACTTGAATTTTTCTTAAAATTTTAAAAAATCATGCAAAATGTAAAAAAATTGCCTCACAATCTTCCAAACTTTCCCAGGTTTTTAAAGAAAGTTTATTTATTCTCCTCAAACTTTTCGAAATTTTTTTAAAGCTTCTAAAGTTTATTTTTAAAAATCTTTTGGAGATTACAATTATTTTTGAATCTCCTCAATTCTACTGAATATTTCTTGAATTTAATCGATTTTTTTTATTCTTCAATCTTACCAAATTGAAACATTTTGCTTTAAAATCTTTTACACTTTTCTTCAAAATTTTAGGAAATCATTTGATATGTTTCAAAACCTTTTTTAATTTTCTCTTAGAGTTCATTTTTCAAAATAAAAAATCATTATATATTTTCTCACGAATATTAATAAAATTCTTTTTCTACTTTTGATCTTCTAAACCATCTAATCATTAAAATTTATTCAAATTTTTCCTTATTCTTTTAAGTTCTGCAAGATTAAAAAAATTGCCTTAAAATCTTTCAGATTCTTTTTTGAGAATTTTTGAAGTCTTTTGAAATATTTTGAAATTTTTAAAAATAATCTCTTAAAATTAATTTTTTCAAATAAAAAATTATTTTAATTTTTCTTAGAAACCTAACAATTTCTTTTTCATTGTTGTGAAACCTTACAAAATTCTTAAAAAATCTTTTAATTTTTAATTTTTTTTTAATCGTTTCAAAACTTCTGAATATCTCTTAAACTTACTAAAATTTCTTCCAAAATTATATAATATTGCTAAATTGCAAAATTTTGCTTCAAAATCTTCTACACTCTTTTCCGAAATTTTATGAACTCGTTTGATATGTTTGAAAGCCTTTTTTATTTCCCACTCAAAGTTCATTTTTTTAAATAAAAAATCATTGGAAAATTTTCACACGAATATTAAGAAAATTATATTTTTACTTTTGTCAGACCTTCTAAACCTTCTAATTTTTTGAAAATTATTCATTCCTGATTTATTTTTTTTGATTTCTACAAAATAAAAAAAACTTGCCTTAAAATCTTTCAGATTCTTTTTTGACCATTTTTGAAATCTTTAGAAAAGTTTTGAAATCTTCTTAAATAGTCTCTTTAAATTAATTTTTTGAAATAATACATTGTTTCAATTTTTCCTAGAAACCTAATTTTTTTTTCATTTTCGTGAAACCTTGCAAAATTCTTAAAAAATCTTTACAAGTTTAAATTTTCCTCAAATTATATAATATGGCAAAATTGCAAAATTTTGCTTCAAAATTTTCTACACTCTTTTAAAAAATTTTAAGAAATCGTTTGATATGTTTAAAAACATTTTTTAATTTTCTCTCAAAGTTCATTTTTCAAAATAATCAAAAATTTTCACATGAATATTAAGAAAATTCTTTTTTTTTTAATCTTGTCAGACCTTCTAAACCTTCTAATCATTGAAAATTATTCATTCCTGTTTTTTTTAATTCTGCAAAATTAAAAAAATTGTCTTAAAATCTTTTAGATTCTTCTTTGAAGAATTGTGAAATCTTTTGAAATGTTTTGAGATCTTTTTTAAAAATCACTAAAATTAATTTTTCAGAGTACAAAATTATTTTAATTTTTCCTAGGTCCCTAAAATTTTTTTTTCATTCTGGTGAAACCTTATAAAATACTTAAAAAATCTTCACAAGTTTTAATTATTTTCTCTTAGAATTCATTACAAAACAATTTTTTTAAATTTTCCCATGAATCTTGAGAAATTTTTTTTTCATTCTCTTGAAACCCTGCAAAATTTAGTTCACCTAAGAATTTTTCTAATCCTGAAAAATTGAGAAAATTATTTCAAAGTCTTTTCCCACACATTTGGAAATCTTTAAAACTTAAAATTATTCTTCTAAAATAAAACCTACACCATTAACAATTTTCCGAGAAATCTTAAAAAAAATTTAATCTCTTAAAATTTTTCATAATATAAATATAAATGAATAATAAATCCATTTTTGTTTGTTTGAAAAAAAACTGATTTTTAGAGGTGGTGCCAAGCCCCATGAAGTTTAACACGTATTTCCCATAAAAAAGACGTTTTTGTAAATTTTATTCAGAATCCTCAATATTAGCTGAATTGAGTTGAAACTCAAAATTTTTCTTCAGAATTAGCCATAGAATACGAATAAAATATTATTTACTTTTCGAATATCACCCCCATAAGTCTGTTTTATAGGGTCCCAAAAAAACCCCATAAGTGAAAAAATGGGTTTTGCGAGTTTTTGGCGCTAATTATGATTTTTTGCGGTTTTTTTTAATGCGAATTGCTTCTAATACATAAAATAATATTTTATACTGATATTCAGATGTTTACATAAATTGTTTAAACAATTTATTATTGTTTTTAGCAATTTTCCCTTAGAATAGAGTTAGAAAGCCGCGGTTTTTTCAAAATGTTGTCACCTTTTGTCAGTTTTCAATCAAAGCTAGGTAATACCTGATTAATTTCAACAAAAATTAATGTTTAACAAATTTATTAATATTGTTAATGATATTCTCTTTGAATAATGCTAGAAATTACGTTTTTTTCTAGAATTTGCAACTTTTTGTCCACTTTTCAGTTGGAGTGAGTTAATATTTATTTTATTTTAGCAAAAATAATTGTTTAAACAAATTATTATTGTTTATAGTTATCATCTCTTAGATAAGTGCTGGAAATTTTCGGTTTTTTCTGAAATTTTTTACTTTTTGTCCAATTTTCGATTAAATTGAAGTAATAATTAATACAAGTTAATTATTTCATCCCGACCGGCAATCGGAAGTTCTGAGGTTCGATTCCCAGCGGAGCGAAAGGAGAAGATCATTTTTCAGAAAAAAATGATTAAAATAATTTTTAACTCATATCTCCATCTAGTCTGAAAAGATGTTAAAAAAATGATTGTTCAAACAATTTATGATTATTGTTAATAATATTCTCTTTGCTTGATGGTAGAAAGTTGCAGTTTTTTCTGGAATGTTCAACTATTTGTCTATTTTTCAGTTGGAGTGACTTGATAATTATTCAAGTTAAACAAACATAATTGTTGAAACAATACGTGTATAATATAATTAATAATTAATAATAATATAATAAAAAAAAAAAAATGGATTCATTGTGAAAATGTGAGTGTGCGAGACACTTTCTCTGGGCGTGTACCCACTTCACAAAAACTGGGTCACATTTTCGTAACAATTTGATTCACATGTGTGGAAACCATGTGCATTGGTCAGTAATTTGTAATGTTATGAAATTATCCACATTTCCAACTCTTCTAATTTCATAAGATGTTTCATAAGATTTTTTTATAACATTAATTTTAGAACAGTTAAATTTTCAGTTAAAAAGAATAATTTTCAAATAATAAAAGCGAATTTTCGACAAAGTCGTTAAATGATTAACCAAAGAGATGAATTCTTAACCAAATTTTCAATTTTCCAAACTAAAATGACAAAGTAGACTTTTCGAACATAAATAAATTACGTACAATAAAAAATAGTTTGATTTTTAACCAAAAAGATGAAATAATGACTTTCTAAACAAAATTGTTGATTTTTTAATAAAATAATTGGAATCTCTACAAAATAAGAAAGTAAAAAAAAAAAATAATAGTAGACTTTTCAACTAAAAAGAATTAAGTTTCAACCAAAAATATATCGATTTTTCACCAGAAAGATGAATTTTAAACTAAATTTTAAATTCTAAAAAATATAATAAAAAAACAACTTCTAGTCGAAACTGTAAACTTTTTTTTATTTGCTGGAAAGCTATCTAAATTTAAAAAAAATTTAAAAAAGGAGCACAGAATAAATTCATTAAAATGTTTTAATATTGTATAAATGTTTTCAAAAAAACAAAAATGAGCCCCAGCTGAATTCTGTACGATCGCAGTAGCTTATCAGTATAACGCTTCTCATCGATAATGTAACAGATGCGATAATCGTCGCGACTCGAAGGAACTGGCCGTTGAGCGACATACAAACTTTTCAATATTGGATACTGGAATTTTTGAACCAAAATGATCAATACTCAACAAAAAAATGAATTTTTAACAAAATACTTCAACTTTCAACCAAGTAAGAAAAAAAATGAAAAGAAGGATCTACAAAAAGAGAACAGTTTAATTCTTAACCGAAAAGAATGACTTTATAACGCAATTGTTGAATTTAAAAAAAAAAGTTAAATTCTCAAACAAAAAATGCAATTTTTAGCAAAAAACTGTATTCTCTTCCAAAAATTCAACAGTAGTTGAATTTTTTGAGCCAAAAAGGTGAATTTTCTAGAAAACAGTTATTTTTCAATCTAATAGTTGAAATTCCAACCAAAAAAGACGAATTGACTTTTTAAAAAAAATTGTTGAATTTTCAATAAAATAATTAAAACCTAAAAAAAAAATAATAAGGTTTTTAACAAAAAAATACAATAGTAGACTTTTCATCCTGAAATAGTGAAATTTTCAGTAAAAAAAAATTGATTTACAACCGCAAAAAACTAATATTCAATATAAATTTTTTATCTTATTTTTTCAAAATAAACATTTTCAAAACTGTTCAGATAATCTTTTTCAAGATTTGAAAATTTCATATACGGCTATTCCTAGTACTCTGAAAGTCCAATAATTTATCTTTACGACCTTTTTTGATAAAAAGAAAATTATTAGAGTTATAGCATTTTCAAAATTAAAAAAAAAAACGAAAATGAAAATTTTAAGCCAATCAACGCACGATGTGAAAACAAAAATCAAGAGAACAAAAACGAATCGAAAATTCAAATTTTGAGTTCACAAAAAATCATAAAAAAATAAAAAATTCCATTTTGCGATCAAACTATGCAAGATACGAAAAAAAATTAACAGACAAAAGTTGTTCACCCAAAAAAGATCTATAAATTTGTTATTCATCATTCTTTGAATGGAACGCGTAGTTTTTGTTTCAATCGAAAAAAATAAAAAAATAAAACATTTGGATGAGGTATGAAGAAAGATGAATAGACAAAAATTGTGCACCTAAAGAAGATCTGAAAATATTTCATTAATCACTTTTTGATAGGACGCGTATTTTTTGTTTTATTCGTAAAAAATAACATTTAAAATTTTTTTAAATTGTGGAAAAACAACACGAGGTACGGAATTTTTCAGGGTGGTTAAAAATAAAAATTGATACAAAATAAAGAACAAATATTGATGTAATCATGAAAAAAAAATTTAAAAGCAATTTTTTAAACTTAAAATTTAACTATTTCATTTTTAGTAGCAAACTTATCTTTTTCAACTGAAAATTGAACTATTTGGTTGAAAATTGATATATTTTGTTGATAAAACGTCTTTTAGAAGAAAATAAATCTTCGTTGTTGAATATGAGAATGTAGGTTAAAAGTGCACCAAAAATAATGAAAAATAATAAATTTCATTTTCCAGTCCAACTATGCAAGATGTGCAAAAAAAAAAATAAAATAAAATTGAAAAAAAATTGTGCATCAAAAAAAGGTCTAAAAATTTCTCATTAATAACTTTCTTGAAATTCGGTCAATTTTATTGAAGTCATATACTCTCTAAAATGTCAATAATTCTTATGAAATCTTTTCAAATTTGAAATCCTTCAAAATCCGTTTAAATACTGTGAAGCCTTGTAATAACTTGGAATTGTTTGCCATATTTCAAATCAAATTTAATCTTTGACATCCTATGAAATCTTTTAAACTCATGTAATTTCTCTCGAAATTCTATGAAAATGTTATAAAATTGCTTGAAATTCCTTGTAATCTATTAAAAATCTGTCAAATCTTTAAAATCTTGAAATCTGTCGTATATGTTTTGAAAAAAATTCAAACACAACAGTTGCAGTTTTATGAAATACAGGTACCACAGCTAAATGATTGTTTAAACAAAAGTAGTTGAATTTTTAACTCACTTCTCGCAGGATATCTGAAGAACTAAATTGTATAAAAAATTTTTTGAAAGAGCGATGAAAAGCTTATCAAAGTCCGCGACAAATGAGCTCTATTTAAAACTATTTTTTTTATGAATAGAGACTAAGTTGGTGAGAAATTTCAGTCTAATTTATGATTTTGGCAAATTTTCAAGATTCAAATTCTACTCCAGGAAAAAGACTGGTCGAACTTGATTGGCCAATCAAGTATTTTTTCAAATAAAACCGGGAGCACGGAGAGCCAAATCGGATTGTTATTGTATCCATTGTCCCTATTGATGTTATTAGGGTATTTCAAGATTTCGATTGCTTCTCTGCGTAAAATGCTATGTCCTGTTTCGATATGATGCTCAGCTAGTGCTGATTGCGTGAAATCTTTTAGCCTGAATTCATCCTCATGTTCCTTCACACGTTGGCTCACCGATCTCCTGGTTTCTCCAACATAGTGATCAGTGATCCGGGAGTATACAAAATCTCTTGTTCTTGTGGCGAAGTATATATTGGAGAAACTGGGAGAGCGGTGAGCCAACGTGGAAAGGAAAATGAGAGTAAAGTCAGGCTAAAACATTTCACGCAATCAGCACTAGCTGAGCATCATATCTTGTTTTATAAAAATCTCTAGTTTTATTGTCAAGTCGAGCTTGTTCCAAATTTTCGGCCACCACATCGACATTTTTACTCTGTTGGTTCATACCAAATAAAAGCTTACTAGGCGTTTATCCTGTCGATTTGTTGACAGTGTTATTGAGAGAAAACTCCACTCTAGGAAGCGCTTCTTACCAATTTTTATTACTCGTAGGGTCTGACAATTTCGGGAGCATCGGGCCTAAAATTCGGTTGACCCTTTCGACTTGGCCATTCGCCTTAGGGGAGGGAGTCGCAATTAACATGTGTTCTAAATTATTGTCAGACAGGTAAGATTTTAATTCTTCTGACGTAAAGCATGATCCGCGAATTTTCATTCCTTCTGGAACATAAAAAGAGGTTGGCATCTCGTTTGCGACACAGAATACCGTTTCTCATTTCGTAAAACTTATTTTGAGTTTCTCAAGATTTTTAAGCAACTCAAGAGTTTTTGAGTCTCGATTTTGACTTACAATTAAGTTTGATTCGAACGCGTTTTCTTCGACGAAAATGACATTACGGCTAAATGCATCGACGTGAGCCATTTCTGTGCCAGATATGTGTTCTATAATTTTGTCGTACATCTCCAATTCAAACGACCATCTTGGAATATTGTCATTGGTGTCTTTTTTGTCTAGCGCTAACTTAAGGGAATTGCAGCCTGTCAGAATTTTAAATTTGGTAACCTTAAATATACGTTAAATCTTCGGAGAGCGTAAACAATCGAGTGTGTTTTCAGCTTGGAGCTGTGAAACCTATTTTCGGAATTTGATACTCTTTTTAAAAGTAAAACATCGAATGTAATTGTTTATTAACTTTTCCTTGGTGCACACTGTTCCGGAACCGAATTTGCTAGCGTCGCAGTGTAGCTTCCGTCTTGTCATTCAGATTGTAAATACCCAGAACCGGCGATGATTCCAATTTTTCTCTTTCAAAGTTTTAAATGTTTTCAGATGTATCTCAGCAAACTTAAAAGAAGCATATTTGTGTAGTAAGTCGTAGAGTGATTTTGTGAGGACCAAAAAAACTTTGAAAAATTTTCTGAAAGAAGAGCAGAGGCCTAGGAGTTTTTGCGCATCGTGAGTATTTTGTGGAATCGGAAAATTCGTCACTGCCTCTATGCCTCGTTTTCTGGGCGCTATCTTGTTTTCGGAGACTTCATAGCCAACTTATTTTATTCGTGTCTGAAAGTTTACATTTCTCGATTTTCAATTCTAACTTATTTTCGACCATAAGAGATAACACTTTTTTTAGGGTACTGAAATGTTGCTCCAACTTTTCGCTCCCAATCATAAAATCATGAAGGTAAGCGACTACTTCGCCTGAAAGATATCTGTCAAAGGATTATTTTATATTTACTCTTCACACATTATTAAATTCTCTGAGCTTCTCAAGGAAAAATAATTATACACATCAGTTTTTGCTACATTTTGAAAAAATGAAGACCTTTTATACTCTGGTCCTATCTCTGGACGTTATTCTTAATTCTATTGGTATGTGAAGAATAAATTATTATCATTTTTTTATGTTTTCCGCAGCAAGTATGTCGGAAAAGCTTTTATTCGTTAATGAATGTTAAATACTATGTAAACTCTATAATAATAACTTATTATTATTATTGATATAATTCTTCTGCTACTTAATTATAACAATTAAAAAGACTTTTACGACTTACTTATTTTAATCAGTATTTTATTGGGTCTTCAATGAAAATATTATATCGCAAGGTATTCAAATCAGTTTTTGCAATAAAAATCTTGTAAATCCGCAATCACGTGTAAATGACTTATATTGGTGAAAGTGAAGTAACCAAATTAAAAGTTTCACAATACTCTTCTACCATTGTGTAAATGAAGTTAAAAATTGTACACAATCTCGTTCTTTACTAAGCTTTTCATCATTAGAAGATTCTAATTATATAAAATAAAAAATGTAGATATTTTTTAGGATTACTTTGCAAACTTCTATTTCACAATTTATGTTGATATTTAAGTAAAGATCAAATCCAAAAAAAATATTTGTATTTTTTTGCTTTGTAATCGGATTATACGAAATAAAATAAAATAATCGCATTACGCTTTTACTATTTTTAATACAGTTTTATCATTTCAAATTCATGAATCTTTTTTGTTCTCTCACAGAAATATCATCAGGTATGCCGCCCAAAGAACGGGAATTTCTATCAGGGATGGAAAGTAAACCTGCGAAACATCAAGGTAAACCTAGTACAAATGAAAATTTATAACAGAAGTATTAATTAATAAACAGTTTAAAATTATTATGAATAAAAATATCAACAGGTATGCTGCCCAAAACAAGGGACTTTCTGGCAAATTTTGGAATGAGTAACGAATATGCGAATCATCAAGGTAGATATAGTACACATAAGATTATTCTAGGCTCTTACTCTCCTGATTTCGAAGTATGCCGTCCCATGAGATATTTATTTATCATGCTAGGAAAATTATTAATCGTCATCTAGTTCAGTATTTATTTTTGAACAGTTCGAATTGTTTTAATTTACCTAATTATACATTTTTTACTTGGCACACTAACCGGAAGAGAATACGCAAAGAAAATTTAGTCCTCTGTTTCTTGTTATAGAGCTGAGTTCACAGTGCTTGCCTCATGGCGCTCCTGATCCGCATATTCCTCATTCCCGACCTTCTGATTCTTTTGGAAGGTCTCTTCCTCCTGCCGAGGCTTCTCTTCGTGCCAGGTCTAGGTCTCCTCCTGCCAGACAGCCTTCTTTACGCATACTTGGATATAAACTGGAACAACTTAGATTTGTTCGGCTTATTCCCAATACGAACCCAAACCGGCTATTTGAAATTCGAATATACACTTTTCCTCGCGATAAACCAATTCAGTTAAGAATAGGACATAATATTCTTGTGCCCATGCCAACCGAAGAAAAATTGGTATTAGCAGCGTACAATGGTGATGTATTCGCAATATTGGAGAGAAATAATACAAGACTTCGTGGAATATTTACAACAAGAAATGTCATTCAAAAACGAGCGAAAATAAACATTTACAGTGGTGAGGTAACAGATATGACTACAGAAGAAATGGCGGAATCTCCATTAGGCAGCCCTTATCCAATCTCAAGGAATTTTGGAATTCTATTTGTAAACGACATTCATCAACACCATTAATTTAATGTAAAAACATTGCAAACAAAAATATAATATTTTTTGTGATCCAAAGTAAGATTACAATTTTGCAAGTAACTGGTTAATGCATTATCGTTCTCAAGGCTTCAATCTGTGTCCCCGGTGTCTCTTTTTTTGGAAACAGGTTAAAAAATGTTAATTTTTATCTCCCAATGAAAATACGTAGAGGGACGATGGTCGTGGGGATAAGGCATAGACTCCGGATTCCGGACTCCGTCGGATTGCGGGTTCGATTCCCGCCTCACCCTCCGAAAGAGCTTCGGCGGCCCATGCGGTAAACAATAGCCTAGCAAGGGAGTTTTTCATCTCCAGAGAGTCGTGGGACCTTTAGAGAAAAATGTTCCCTACGTACTTAAAGCCGTTGTTCTTGGTGGTTCCGAAACCACCTAAAACTGTATGTCCCCCGCCTACAAATCAAGTAAGTGTGTGGGGTTTGTGTAAAGGGATTGGAAAGAGGTACGAGAGAAATTTAAACCCTGAGAAGACACATTAGAAACTTCCATTCCAAGTTTCATAAAAATACGTTATCAGGAAAATTATTATATAGACTTTTAATGATTTGCCTATAAGGGGTCATCCACAAATTAGAAAATTCAGAAAGTTGTTATGACCATCTTGTAGAGTGTGCAAAAAGCAACTTTTTTCTCATCCTGACTTTTTTTCATATCTTGCGTTGTTTGGCTTAAAACTTTCATTATCGTTTTCTTTAATTTTGTAAATGCTATAACTCTGGTAATTTATTCTTGATCAAAAAAAGCCATTGGAAGAAATTGTTTTCCTCTTTGAACACTACGAAAAACCAGACATAGAATTTCATAATAGAAAAAAATAGATATAATGGTTTCACGATGATTCATTATAATAAATGTAAAGAACGTTTCTCGGGTTTCATCGTGTGCGAAACTACGAATCTAACTAAAGTTGCAGGTTATGTTGCTCTTATATATATTCTCTACGATGCCTGTGATTGGGCAGATCGCCCCATGGTAGGGACTGGTCGAACTAACATCTTTAGCTTTCTTAAATCGGTGTAGGGACAATAACATCGTCCCAAAATTCTTACAGCTGAAAAACCATTTGGGAACATCTAAATCCAAATCAATTGTTCAAATCAAGTCTTGCACACTACCTTCAAAAAACTATTAAAACTTCACCTTTTCCTATCAAACAGTCTGAGATTTGACATTTGGTCTACATTGGACCGCATATCATTTGACCAATCCCAAAGGTATAAAGATCTGCCCACTCAAAAAAAAAAAATTTCACAAATTACTTCCAGAAAGGCCCACACCATTAACTAGTACAGTAAAAAACTTCTCTAACCATCCTCTAAGCAATGGAATTATGTCAGCCTTATCTAAAGGACATACTTTTGCATTAGCTCCCTTCAAAATCCCGAAAGAAGAAATCATCAGTAAGTTGGAATGCACAATATATATTCTTTTACCTGAAAAAGCGAATGACATACGGCGTAGGACGGCTAACATCTTACGCCAAGCCCAACTTCCATCCTCAAACCTAATACAAAAAGAAAAAAGGGTGATTAAAGAAATTAATCAGAATGAAGACATCGTAATATTACCCGCAGACAAAGGGAACCTAGCAGTAATAATGAATAAAGAAGACTACAAGAACAAAATCATGGACCTTCTAACTGACGATACATATACAAAACATTTTTTAAAAACCCACAAAAACAATAGTCAGCAAAACGAAAACCCTTCTAAGAGACTCAAAAGTTGACAGCGAAATAATATCTAAAGTAATACCTACTGATCCCATCTCTCCAAGACTTTACAGACTTCAAAAAGTCCACGAAAACAACATTCCACTCAGACCGTTTGTCAGCGCAATAAACTCACCAACTTACAACCTAGCACGCTTTCTCGCCAAAGAACTGAATCCTTTCACAGGAAATTCAATCACACACGTCCAAAACTCTTTTGACCTTATCAAAAAGATACAACAGATTCACATTCAAACCCAAGACATCCTAGTGAGTTTCTACGTAGTATCTCTCTTTACGGAAGTACCAATCTCCGATACAATCGATATTATTGAATCCTTTGCAAACCTTCCCTCCAATTTCACACCTGTGTTAGAATACTGTCTCAATAATACCTACTTCTCTTTCAATAACCATTTCTACGAACAAACCTCAGGAGCAGTTATGGCATCTCCAATCTCACCTGTAGTAGCCAACATCTTTATGGAAAATCTAGAAACCAAAATCTTCAATCAATGCAAGCTTAGACCGCAATTTTGGTGCCGTTACGTTAACGACACTTTTGTCAACTGAAAACATGGGCTAGATGAACTAGACAAGTTCTTCGATTTCATCAATCAATTACACCCTAATATCCAGTTCGCCATGGAAATTGAACAAACCGGAAAATTTCATTTCTTGGATGTTCTAGTTTACAAAAGATCTTATAACACATTAGGACATGAAGTTTACAGAAAACTCACCCATACAATCAGATACCTACATGCCTCCTGCCACCATCACCCATCTCAAAAGAAATCGGTCTTTAACTCTCTTGTATACAGAACTGTCTCCATAACAGATAAAGATAACTTACAAAAGGAATTACAAATTTTAAACAAATCCCAATACAAGACGATTACACAAACAAATTGATAAAGGAATAAGAAAATACACTAAAAAAACCAGTCAACACAACCTACCACCATCCTACCCTACATTTAAGGTATCACAGAACAAATACGAAAAATTCTTAAAAAAGACAACATCCAAACCATATTTGAACCACCTGCGAAAATAAGACAACTTCTTGACAACGCTAAAGATAAAGAGGCACCTCTCAGTGATGCGGGAGTATATAAAATCCTTTGTCCGTATGGCAAAGTCTATATTGGAGATACCGGGAGTGCGGTGAGCCAACATGAAAAGGAACATGAGAGTATAGTCAGGATAAAACAATTCACTCAGCACTAGCTGAGTATCATATCGGAACAGGACATATCATTTTATTTGACAAAACAGCCGTCATCGAAAAAACGTAAAATATTTTTCCAAGAAAACATAGAGAAGCAATCAAAATCTTAAAACACCCTGATAACATCAATAGGGATAATGGATATAATACCAATCCGATTTGGCTTTCCGTCCTTCCGGGTTTTAAAAAAAGACTTGATTAGCCAATCAAGTTCGGCAGGTCCCCACAGTGGGGCGCTCTGGCCAATCACATGCATCGTAAAGAGTATATATCGACGCCTGAGTAGAATAAGGTGTTCGTTCCGAATTTGCTTGCAGAAGGTGATGGTTCGTAGTTTCTTCGAAGAAGGTGTTCGTTCCAAATCTGCTCAAAAAACGTGTTGATTTGTTATTTGTTCGGAGAATGTGTTCGTTCTGAATCTGCTTGCAGAAGGTGATGGTCCGTAGTTTCTTCGAAGAAGGTGTTCGTTCCAAATCTGCTCAAAAAACGTGTTGATTTGTTATTTGTTCGGAGAATGTGTGGGTTCCGAATTTGCTTGCAGAAGGTGATGGTTCGTTGTTTCTTCCAAGAAGGTGTTCGTTCCAAATCTGCTCAATAAAGGTGTTGATTCGTAATTTGCTTGGAGAATGTGTTGGTTCCGAATCTGCTCGAAAAAGGTGTTGGTCCGGAACTTGCTTGAAAAAGGCGTTCGTTCGCCAAAGTATTTTATTCTTGAAATTTTTTAGTGGCACCACTGACGCAGGGGATCAAACTTTTCTAAAAAAGATTTTCCTTTTTTTTATTCACGTTTTGAATTCATACTATTCTGCATAATTATATAAAACTAAG
Source organism: Andricus curvator (assembly GCA_932195095.1). Lineage (NCBI taxonomy): Eukaryota > Metazoa > Arthropoda > Insecta > Hymenoptera > Cynipidae > Andricus > Andricus curvator. The sequence goes on from CAKNYM010049458.1 coordinate 73,922, forward strand.
ATAATGCAACACCACTTTTTACATTTGTTTTGAAATCACTATATTATGAAATAATTGAAGACATAAGAATGACAACTCTGCCCTCCAAATGAAAATAGCCGTAACTGCAGTTAGGGTAAATCATCTGTGACTTTGATGAACCTTTGAAATGTAATTCAAATACCCCTAATTCTCGTAGTTTTTAAAGACTTAACTTAATCGTCGGAACGCCACGGCCTGATATTACAAGCTTCCCAAGTTCCAGTGCAAGGTTTTTGCGTTACTTGAACATTCTCTAAATCTTTAACAAAACCTCTCATTTCTAAGAACTTTAATGACCTCGTAAGTGCATTGGTATTCCTTTACGCATGTGATCGAAATATGGTTTATTATATCGCTGACTTTTCTTCATTCTTTTTTCAGCAATATCTCTTAATTTCTCAAAATCTCTGGTTTTATTGTGAACCAAATAAAAGTTTACTAGGCGTTTCTCGTTTCGATTTGGCCGCAGTGTTATTGAGAGCAAACTCGAGTTCAGGAAGTGCTTTGTACCAATGTTTATTACTCTCAGGGTCTGACAATTTTGCGAGCATGGGGCCTAAAACTCGGTTGACTTTTCGACTTGGCCATTCGCTTAAGGGGGGGTCGTTGCAGTTCTTCTGAGGTGAAGCATGACTTGCGATCAGATACAATGGTTTTAGGTCTGCTATAATTTTTGAAATGTTCTTCGAGAGCATTTATGGCTTTCTTCGAGTCTTTGGTCTTGACGGCATAAAGTCATACAAATTTCAGAAATCCGTCGATTACTAAGAGAACATGCTGTTTAGCGGAAAGTTTTCTATCGACTAGAAACGTGGAAAATAAAACGTTCCCTTTCGGAAACGGGTTAAGGAAGCCCTGTTTTTTGTCTGTAATCGGAGAGAAAGCATTAAACCCAAGGCGAATACTGATATAATGCTCAACTTTCGCTGAAAGATTTGGAAACCAATAATTATTTGAAATTTCATTTAACGCTTTCTCGCTCGCTAAGTGCCTTAAGTCGTCGTCATATTTGTGCAGCACATGATTTTTCATCCGCTCCGGCACATAAAAAAGATGGTCGTCACCTCGTTCGCGAAACAGAATACCATTTCTCATTTCGTAAAACTTATCTTGAGTTTTCTCAAGATTTTTACGCAACTCCCGAATTTTTGAGTCTCGATTTTGACTTATACTTAAGTTTGATTCTAATACGTTTTCTTCGACGACCATGCTATTACGGCTAAATGCATCAACGTGAGTCATTTTTGTGCCAGATCTGTTTTCTATAATTTTATCGTACACCTCGAATTCTAACGAGCATCTTGGAATCTTGTCCTTGATGTCTTTTTTCTCTAGCGCTAACTTGAGAGAAGGACAGTCTGTCAGAATTTTAAATTTGATAACCTGCAAATATAATTTGAATCGTCGGAGAGCGTAAACAATCGAGAGTGTTTCCAGCTCGAAGCGGTGAAGCCTACTTTCGCAATCTGACGTTCTTTTTGAAAAGTAAAAGATCAGATGTAATTGTTTATCAACTTTCCGTTAGAACAACACTGCTCCACAACCCAATTTTCTAGCGTCACAGTGTAGTTCCGTCTTGTCGTTCGGATTGTAAATACTCAGAATCGAAGATGATACCAATTCTTTTTTCAAAGCTTCAAATCTTTTGAGATGTATCTCAGCAAACTTAAAAAAGCATCTTTGCGAAGCAAGTCTTATTGTTAGAGTGGTTTTGTGAAGACCAAGAAACGTTAGATAAATTGTCTGAAATAAGAGCAGAGGCCTAGGAACTGTTGCCCGTCGTGAGTATTTTTTGGAATCGAAAAATTCGTCCTGCCTCGTTTTGTGGGTGCTTTCCCGTTTTCGGAGACTTTATAGTCAAGTTATTCTATTTGTATCTGAAAAAATTAACATTTCTCGATTTTCAATTCTAACTTTTTTTCGACCATAAGAGAAAGCACTTGTTCCAGCGTACTGAAGTGTTGCTCTAACGTTTCGCTCGCAATCATAAAATTATCAAGATAAGCAAATACTTCACTTAATTTGATCCATTCACAAAAGATTGTGTTAACAAAACGTCAGAGAATGATTTTATATTTACTCTTTGCACATTATTAAACTGTTTGAGCTTCTCAAGGAAAAATAATTATGCATATCAGTTTTTGCTACATTTTGCAAACATGAAGACGTTTTATACTCTCGTCTTAACCCTGGACGTTATTCTTAATTTTATTGGTATGTGAAAAATAAATTATTATCATTTTTTTATATTTTCATTGAAAGTATATTTTATATTTTTCATCGAAAGTATATTGGAGAATCTGTCATTCGTTAATGAATGTAAAATACATTATTGATATAATTCTTCTGCTACTTATTATAACAATTAGAAAAAATACGACTTATTTAATTTAATCAGTGTTTTATTGGGTTTTCAATCAAAATATTATATCTCGAAAAATTCAATTTCGATTGCTCTTCGCAAGGTATTTAAATCAATTTTTATAATTAACATGTTGTAAATTCCGCAATCACTTATAAATAACTTATATTGGTGGAGGTGAAGTAATCTATTCAAAACTTGCGCAATACCCTTCTATCATTGTGCAAATAAAGTTAAAAATGTCACACAATCGCGATTTTTAACTTAAATTTTCATAATTACAGGATTCCAATTATATAAAATAAAAATGAAATTTTACTTTGATTTCACAATTTATGTTGATATTTAGGTAAATATCAAATCCAAAAAAAATATTAGTATTTTTTCTCACTTTGCAATCGAATCATACGAAATAAAATGGAATAATCGAATTACGCTTTTACTATGTGTAATACATTTTTTTTAATTTCAAACTTATTTTTTTCGTCTTTTCACAGAAACATCATCAGGTATGCCGCCCAAAACGAGGGACTTTCTGGCAAATTTTGGAATGAGTAACGAACATGCGAATCGTCAAGGTAGATATAGTACACATAAGAATTGATAACAGAAGGGTTTATTAAAAGACTGTTTAAAACTATTGATAATCTCGTTAACTAAAAAATATTATACACGCATGGAACCTTGTTCCCAATGTTTTAAAGAAACATTTTAAAAAAAGTATTCCATACCGTAATTTTTTTTCTAATGAGCACCATTATTGTAGGCTCGTTTCCTTTTGAAGCATGCCATCCCATAAGATATTTATTTAGAATTAATAAAATAAAATATATAAATTGCTCATTTACTCCGTCCATTTTTGCGCGATTGTTTTTAAATTATTTTTCCGTATACGAACAATTTAATTAATTGTCATAAAGAAAAGATTAGCCGCAAAACTAGAGGCGCCACTTTCATTCGGAAAAGCCACTAAAAAGAAGGTAGTAGAAATTATAAATTGCTGAGAATTCTCTGGAAATTTATGGTGATTCATGAAAACTTATGGGAAGTTATGAAAACTTGCGAAACTTAGAAACCTATGAAATATATAAAAACATATCAAGTTTGGGATAGTTTTTGGAAACTGTGGAAAGATGTACACAAAGTATACAACACAAAGCAACCATGAAGCTTTCGGTTCTAGTTCTGTCCCTACACTCTTCCTTGACTGACCGAAGTTTGGCAGGACTAACGTTGGAACTAGACTCTACAGCTTACGATGACTGGCTAATTATTTCGGAAATGATTTTGACTCGCAAAACCCTTTTTTTGAATCAAGTTGGTAGTTGGACGTACACTTTACAGTCTTCCTAAGTGGATTAAAAATGATTCAGAAAAAATGCTTATACGGAAAACAAAGTGGAAGACTGAATATTTTACAAGCTACCACGAAGATGAGAAGCACATCGGCAGAGTTCGGTAATTCCAAGGTCGCCGCGCCGGTTTTATCATTAGAAAAGACTGAATTATAGGAACTTCATCGTCCACATTAATTACATGCTAGAAAAAATATTAATCGTAATCTAATTCGTCATTTGTTTTTGAACAGTTCGAATTATTTTACAGAAAAGATTTTTACACTGATTTTTTTCTCATATCCGCCACACCATAAAAAATTCGGTAATTCTTCCAGTACACATTCTTTACCTGGAACACTAACCGGAAGCGAATACACAAAGAAAATTTGATTCTCTGTTTCTTGTTATAGAGCTCAGTTCGCAGTTTGAAGGTTTAGTTAATGGCGATCCTATTCCGGATTTTCCTCGTTCCGGACCTTCTGATTCTCTTAAAAGGTCTCCTGATCTTGCCAGACCACATTCTCCAGATTCTCCTGAGAAGCCTCTTCCTCCTGCCGAGCCTTCTCTTCGTGCCAGGTCTAGGTCTCCTCCTGCCAGACAGCCTTCTTTACGCGTACTTGGATATGAACTGGAACAACTTAGATTTGTTCGGCTTATTCCCCACACAAATCCGAACCGGCGATTCGAAATTCGACGATACACTTTTCCTCGCGATAAACCAATAAATGTGAGAGGACAACGTCAAGTCCTTGTGCCCATGCCAACCGAAGAAAAATTGGTATTAGCAGCGTACAATGGTGATGTATTTGCAATATTAGAGAGAAATAATACAAGACTTCGTGGAATATACAGAATAAGTAGTGGCGTTCAAGAACGAGCAAAAATAAACATGCACAGCGGCGAGGTAAAACATATGACCACAGCAGAAATGGCGGAATCTCCATTAGGCAGCCCTTATCCAATCTCAAAGAATTTTGGAATAGCGTTTGTAAACGACATTCAGCCACACCATTAATTAAATTTATCTAAAAAGTAGAACTATGTTGTAATATTATTTGTGATCCAAAATAGGATCAACATTTTGCAAGTGACTGGTAATTACAATAAAAAGTTAATGCATTATCGTTCTCAAGGCTTCAATCTACGTCTCCCGGTGTCTCTTGTTTTGGCAATAGTTTCAAAAATATTGATTTTCACCTCCTAATGAATAGCATAGGTTTTGGACCCACTCCGTCGGTTTGCGGGTTTAATTCCCGCATCACGCTCTGAAAGAGCTTTTGCGGCCCATGCGGTAAACAATAGCCTAGATAGGGATTTGTTCATCTCCAGAGAGTCGTGGGACCAGTACCTTTAGAGAAAAATGTTCCCTACAAACTTAAATCCGTTGTTCTTGGTGGTTCGGAACCCACCTTAAACTGTAGGTCCCCCTCCCACAAATCACGTAAGTATGTGGGGTGTATGTAAAGGCATTGGGAAGAGGTACGATGGAAGTGTAAACCCTGAGAAGACACATTAGAAACTTCCATTCCAATTTTCGTAAAAATACGTTATGAGGAAAGTTATTATATAGGCTTTTAATAGTATACCATGAGGCCTATGATTTGCCTATAAGGGGTCATCCACAAATTACGTAAGAATTTTTTGTCTGACATTTTCAATTCCCCATGTAAGATACCGTAAGTTAGTTGAATGCTTAATGAAAATAGATTAATAATAATCAACCAAACAGTCACATTCTTAATAAGAAAAGATTAAATTTATACAAGAAAATGTAAATATTTATTTCAAAAAGACGAATTTTTATTTTAAAAAGTTGAATTTTCGACCAAGAAAGATTCTGCAGTCACGAGGGGGAAGTATGTCAACCAAATTTTTGATTTCCAAACTAAAATGAAAAACCAGTAGACTTTTCGACCAGTTCAATTTTGACCAGTTTAATTTGTAATTAAGAAATCTGCACGCTGCGTACTTTTTGTTTTAATCTCAGAAAAAAAAAAAAAAAAATAAGAGAATTATATTTTTGGACATAAAATACAAGCTATGAAAAAAATTAACAGACAAAAGTTGATCACACAAAAAAGAGCTATAAGAATTGGTCATACATAATTTTTTGGATGAAGCGTATTTTTTGTTTTATTTGTGAAAAATAACATTAAAAATAAAAACAATTAAATTCGTGGAAAAACCTTACAAAAGATGACCAAAAATAAATAGACGAAAGTTGTTCAACCTAAAGTGATCTAAAAATTTGTTATAAACTTTTGTTATAAAAATTGTCTTAGAACCACTTTACGCTAGGATGCGTATATTTGGTGTAAATCGTGAAAAATAATAATAAAGATAAACAAATGAAATATATGAGAAAACGACACAAGTTGCGATAAAATGTTTAATAGCAAAATTGTTTATTTTACAGGATGCGCACTTTTTTAATAATAAAAACAAGACAATGCAAATATGTTTGTTTCAATACCAATGCATATTATGAATTTTAATAATATAAATTTATTGAAATGATAAATTTTGCAGGGTAGTTGAGGATAAAATTTAATGCAAAATAAAAAACAAATATTAAAGTATTTATGATAAATAAAACTTGTACTTTATTTTTTTCTTTGTTGATTCTGTAAACAAATTGAGCCTATTCTTTGAAAATGGCCCAAGCCTAAATTTTCTGATGAGAATTGTTTGAATAATTGATAAATCTTGAAAATTGGCGAAGCATAATAAAAAGAAATCATCGGAAAAATATTCTCAGTTAATTCTGTGAAAATCAACCCTATTCGTTGTAAAATAGCCAAACTCCGAATTTGTTTGTGAAAGTTGTTTAAATAATTATTAATTCTTGTAGTTTCACAATACAAGATAGAAAAGAGTCTTCGGGAAGCCAATTTTAGTTGTCACCGTAAACAAATGGTGTCTATTTCTTGGAAAATAGCCAACCTCTGAATGTGTTTATGAGAATTGTTTAAACAATTAATCACTTTAGTAAATTTGCAAAGTAACGTCGGGAAGGCTTATTCAAAACACATACTTTTTTGCTTCGGTGAACAAATTGAACCTATTTCTTCGAAAATAGCCAAACTCTAAATATGTTTATGAAAATTGTTTAAATGGTTGATAATTATTATAAATTTGCACAGCATCGTAGGAAAGAGTCCTCGAAAATGCATTCTTAGTTGACTCCGTAAACAAATCGAGCCTATTTGTTTAAAAGTAGCTGAACTTTCAATTTGTTCATAAAAATTGTTTAAGGAATTGATAATACTTGGTAATTTACAAAGTATCTCAGAAAAACATAATCGGAAATATATTCTTATTTAATTCTGTAAAAAAATGTAGCCTATTCGTTGACAAATGGCCAAACTCTGAATTTGTCTATTGAAATTGTTTAAATAATTTATAATTCTTGTGAATTTACGAAGCAACATAGAAAAGAGTAATCGGAAAGACATTCTTAGTTGACTCCGTAAACAAATTATGCCTATTCCTTGAAAAATAGACAAACTCTGAATATGTTTATAAAAATGGTTTAAATAATTGAAAATTGTTGTAAATTTGCAAAAAAACGTAGGGAAGGCTTATTGGAAATACATTATTTGTTGATTTCGTGAAAAATTGAGCATATTAATTGAAAACTGGCCGAACTCTTAATTTGTTTATGAAAATTGTTAAAATAATAATTAATTCTTATAAATTTGCATAGCATTATAGGAAAAGGTCATCGGAAAGATATTCTTACTTAATTCTGTAAAAAATGGAGCCTATTCGTTCAAAAATAGCCAAACTCTGAATTTGTTTTTCGAAATTGCTTAAATTATCAATATATATTGTAAATGTACGAAGCAACATAGGAAAAGAGTCATCAGAAAGACATTCTGAGTTGACTGCGTAAACAAATTATGTCTATTCCGTAAAATATGGCCAAAAGCCTATTCGCCGAAAAATAGCCAAAAGTCTACTCATTGAAAAACGGCCAAGCTCTGAATTTGTTTATGAAAATTGTTTGAATAATTAATAATCAATAAATTTGCAAAATATCGTACGAAAATGTCATCGATAAGTTGAAAATAGCCAAAATCTAAATTTGTTTATAAAACTTGTTTAAATAATTAATCATTCTTGGGAATTTACCAAGTATCATAGAAAAAAGTCAACGAAAAGGTGTTCTTAGTTGACCAATAACATGAATTTCGAAACCAGAATAATCAATACTCAACAAAAAAAAATTAATTTTTAACAAAGTAGTCCAACTTTCAACCAAGTAAACAAAAGAAGGATTAAAAAAAAGAAAACAATTTAATTTTCAACCAAAAAGTATGACTTTATAACAAAATTATGCAATAAAAAAAGTTCAATTCTCAACCAAAAAATACAATTTTTAGCGAAAAAAATGTATCTTATCCAAAAATGTAATAGTAGACTTTTCAATCAAAAAGTAATTAACTTTCAAACAAAAACAGTTGGATTTTTTTACAAAAATGACGAGATTTCTGCCAAAAGAGATAAATCTTCAAACAAAAAGGACGAATTCTTAACAAAAGAGTTAAATTTTCAAAAATGAAAAATTCTTCAGTTGAGATATAGAGCAGAATTCTAAAAAATTGTTGAATTTCTAAGCTAAAAAGGTGAATTTTTTAGAAAACAGTTATTTTTCAACCAAATAGTTGAACTTTCAACCCAAAAAGACGAATTGACTTTCCACACAGAATTTTGGAATTTTCAGTTAAATAATTAAAATCTGCAAAAAATAATGAAGTTTTGAACAAAAAATATAATAGTAAGTAGACTTTTCAACCAAAAAGAATCAACTTTAAGACAAAAATAGGTTGATTTTTCACCAACAAGATGAATTTTGAACTAATATGACGAATTTTCAACTGAAATAGTTAAATTTTCAGTTGCAAAAATTAATTTACAACTATAAAAAAGTCATATTCTATTAATATTGAATATAGATCTTTGTTCTCATTTTTGATGAATACAAAATTCGGTCTGTATTTGAGAAAGAGATAGAGACACAAGTTATACAGAATAAACTCCAGAAACTTTAAATTTTTAATTAAGTAATATTTTCAAAACTTCACAATTTTATTCAAATATTGTGTATTGATATTATTTCACCCTGAAAAACTCATATAATTACTTCCTATGATTCAGATTAAAATTTTATCAATTCTGACGTGAGCACAGTTTTATTGTTATAAGTACACAAACTTTGCGTAATTCTTTTCCTATCCCCAGACTTCACAATTAATATTGTTTTTCAGATCATGAATAATGTCAATAATCAATCACCTAAGATCCCTTTATTTTCTTAAAAAATTTTAAGACCCTGCAAAATTTATTTAATTTATTTGAAATTTGGTAAATTTGAGTGAAGTCATTCTGCTCTCTAAAATGCCAAAAAATATTACGAAATCCTTTTAAATTTGAAATCCTTTAAAATCGCATTGAATACTACAAAATCCCATGGAGTCATGAAAAACTCTCTGTAATAAGAAGGTGTCTATGTGTCCCAAAAAAATCCGGCTATTTATAGCAAGATTTCGGTACAAATAGTCCCTTTCCACATGCCCCTCTATCCTTACCGCAATTTTGGTACACGTTGCCACTGCCTTGTAATAATAGTATCAGTTATAAGAAGATTCTTAAATAATGTGGCGTAGAGGAAACATTGTTTGACAAGATTGAGAGAAATTTGTTGAGATGGTTTGGACATGTTGAGAGAATAAAAGAAGAGCGATTGAAGGTACTAGTATATCTGGGTAAAGCGAACGGTAGCATACCCAGAGGCAGATCAAGGAAAAAATAGTGGGAATGTGTAAGTGAGACTCTAAGGTGACAAGATAGAAAAAGCCACAGAAGCACAAGTGCTTGCATGAGAAGCGGTTTTGAAATGTGTCAGGAACTGGAAAGCTCCAAGTCCGAACATGGTGCAAAATTTCTGGTAAGAGTATCTGACGAGTGTTCATCCTGCGTTGGCAAGGTATTTTCAGATTATCGAATACTCAGATCCAATGCCAGGCTTTATGCTCAAAGGTACTACGAATATTTTTCCTAAAAACCAGATGCTCAAGATCCATCTGAATTTTGACCGATAGACTGTCTTCAAGGAATTTATAAAATAAATGTCTTACAGCTATCATTGCAGATAAGGTATGGTCTTTCTGCGACGAGAATGTCATCCTTATAAGGCCAGAAGGCTGAAGAATAAACGTTTATCTCTAGAAGAACAAAAAGGGTGTTGTAAAAACTCGCGGGGCAGTAAAAATCTAGTCACCATAGACGCTGCTGCCAAGACGCAAGCACGTGAACAATAAAGAAAATTTCACAAGGCATACATTGACTACAAGAAACTGCTTCCTTCCGTACAACATGATCATTTGCTTGAAGTCTTGAAAATTTTCAAAACCTGCCCACGACTTCCTAAGTCGTGGGATGATGCTTTCGGGTACAAGAATCGAATATTTTTATCATGGACAACCAAGGCTAACTAAGACAATACGTACTACGGCAGGTTTTTTTCAAAGAGACTCCTTCAGTGCATTATGGTTCTGTTTAGCATTAAACCCACTTAGCAAAACACTAAATAGCACGTTTCATGGGTTAAGAATACATGATGATGAGGGATAGTCATCAACTGACTTATCTTCTATAATTGGATGACCTAAAGCTGTCGGCTAGTTCAAACCAGAAACTGCAGCGAGTGATCGATGTGACAAAGCAATTTTCCTATGATATCCACATGGAGTTTAGACTAGATGAATGCAGAACAGTGCATTTAATCACAGCAAAATTAGAGACCGCAAAGCAAGAGAATGCGAATGAGAATGACATCGAGGCAATAGCTGAAGACGTCTCATATAAATATCTGAGTATTCTTAAATCTAGGGGTATTCAGAATACGATCGTTAAGAAAAGCCTAGTGACTACCGTTACTATAAGACTCAGATTGGTTCTGAAGAGTTCTCTTACCTCAACAAACGAGATCAGGGCAATCAATACTAATGCCATCCCTGTTCTCACGTACTATTTGGGTTTATCAAATGGTCGAACACCGACCTTGGAGGGTTAACAAGAACCATCCGCGTCAAAATGACGAAGCACCGAATGCACCACAGTAAATCGGTGATTGAAAGGGTAGTTTCACCACACCATAGAGGGGGAAGGGGCATTGTAAATGTCCAGAAACTGTATAAGTCACAAGTTATATAGTTTCGAGAATATTTTAGCAGAAAGCGAGATGTTAGGCTCTACAACATATAAAATATTTAAAGCAGATCTCGATTGCATGTTCTTGGATTTATCCTCGAAGGAGTCCTAGAATATCAGAGCAGAAACCATAGAGGAAGTAGAAACGCAATGGAGACAAAAAGTTGAATGTAAAAGATTATATAAATTGTCATATCAGATTTATTGAATTTCGTAATTACATGTTTTGCTTGAAACTGACTCTAATGAAAAGTAAACATCTGAGAAGGTCAATCTTGACACGCGTAATGTAAGAGATAACGACTATAGGGTATACTATACAGTCTGACGAATTAGGCACGCGAATATTTATTAGTGACATTGGTAATTCAATTCTTCATTTATAGATCAATTAGTTCTTCCTCTATAATTAGAAAAGATGAGGAGTTTTTATAAGTTCTTTTTCTCCCTGGCGGTCATCCTCAATGCTCTCGGTGAATATAATACTTTAATATATCTATAATGTTAAATACATTTTTTAAGCTATATGCAAATCAGAATTTGTGCGATTCAATCTACATTCTATCCCAATGGCTATTTTCTTTCAAATTTGATTTGAGTTTGTCCGAAATGAATACGAACTTAATCTGAATTTATTCGAGGGAATATAGAATGTGTTATATAAAAAAGAATTTAAAAAGTGTCCCTATTGATGTGGAAATTGTACCATATGTGAACAAGCAGTGAGCACTAGGTTGATCAAAATTTTTTTCTTTCAATTTTCATGCATGTTTCCTCCAAATTTGTTCTAATCCACACAAAAAAGACTTAAAAATTATACTTAGATGTTTCTGTCCATTTTTGCGCTATTGTTTTCAAATTATTTTCCCGTGTACGAACCATTTAATTCATTTCCATAAAGAAAGGATTAGCCGAAAAACCAAAAGAACCACTTATAAATTCAGAAAAGCTAGCAAAAATTTATAAATTGTTATAAATTCCCTGAAAAATTTATGGTAATTTATGGACATTTATGAAGGTTTATGGTAATTTACAAAAATTATGGAAATGTGTAAAAATTTGAAAAAAAGTAACAATCACGGGTCTTCAGGACGGCAGAAAGATGATTTTCCGCTCTGGTAAATTGAATTATGAGAATTTTATCGTCCATATGAAATACATGCTAGGGAAATTATTAATCTCAATCTAGTTCGGTAATTACTTTTGAACAGTTAGAAATGTTTTACGGGAAAGTAATTGTTCATTCACCGTTTTTTTTTCATATCCGCCACATCATAACAAATTCAGTAATTCCTCAAGTAAGAATTTTTTCCGTGAAACGCTAGCCGGACGAGAATACACCAAGAAAATTTTATCTTCTGTTTCTTGTTATAGAGCTCAGTGCACAGTTCGAGTGTTTACCTAATGGCGATCCTATTCCGCATGTTCCTCGTTCCGGACCTTCTAATTCTCTTGAAAGGTCTCTTGCTCCTGTTAGACCTCATTTTCCGGGTTCTCCTGTAAGGTCCCTTCCTCCTGCCGAGCCTTCTCTTCGTGTCAGGTCCAGGTCTCCTCCTGCCAGGCAGCCTTCTTCACGCGTACTTGGATATGAACTGGAACAACTTGGATTTGTTCGGCTTATTCCCAACACGAATCCAAGACGGCTATTCGAAATTCGAAGATACACTTTTCCTCGTGATAAACTACTTTATTTGAAAGCACAATATCATGCCTTAAAGCCCATGCCAACCGAAGAAAAAATGGTATTAACAGCGTCCAATGGTGACGTCTTTGCAATATTAGAAAGAAATAATACAAGACTTCGAGGAATATTTACAACAAGAAGAGGAATGAAAAAACGGGCAAAAATAAACATTTACAGCGGCGAGGTAGAAGATATGACCACAGAAGAAATGGCAGAATCTCCATTAAGCAGCAGTTATCCAATCTCGAGGAACTTTGGAATAGCGTTTGTAACCGACATTCAGCCACACCATTAATTAAATTTATCTAAAAAGTAGAACTATGTTGTAATATTGTTTGTGACCCGAAGTAGGATAAAAATGTTTCAAATAACTTGTAATTACAATAAAAAATTAATGTATTATCGTTCTCAAGGCTTAAATCTACGTGCCTCAGTACCTCTTTTTTTGAAACAGGTTAAAAAATGTTGTTTTTTACCTCCTCATGAAAATACGTATCGGGACGATGATCGTGGGGGCTAAGGCCTTGGCCACACTGTGTCGTCTTGCGGGTTCGATTCCCGCCTGGCAAATGCGATGAACACTAGCATAGCAAGGGTGTTCTTCATCTCCGGAGAGTCGTGACACCAATACTTCGAAAGAAAAATAATAATAAAGCTGGCTGCCAAAGAGATTGGAGTGCTACGAATGCAAGGACCCTGGACATCTGGCAAAAGATTGTCCTGTCAAAAAAGCATCTGTCAGCTCCTTCAGCGAATGTTCTTCAGAGAATAGCAGGTTCTTCAGAAATGTTCTTCTCATCCCAGGTAGCGATGAGTGAATAGATATAGATGGTGTTCTTGACTCAGGTAGTCCGATTAGTTTTTTAAAATGAAATGCATATTCAATGAAAGTATCAAGAGATCCACTGATGTAGACCGTAACTACGCGGGCATCAATCAATCGCATTTAACGGTTTTAGGTACAATAATCACAAGTAGACAACGATGTCATCACTGGTCATAAATCGAGACGCGTTGAGTAAATTCGGTTTAGATCTGGGCAAAGTAAAAAGGAAAGTACATTCTACCAGTTTTGAGATGATCGTTAATGTACAGAATAACATCGATATTTGTCTTCTTGATGAAAACCAAATACTTGAACTGAATGATAATAATTCTGAAGTTCCATATGAAACCAAAATGAATCTTTTTGAAAAATTTGAATCAGAATATTTAGAACGAGAAAAATCAGTGATGCCGAGAACGAATTTGGGATTAAAATTAATTTTGGTTGAAGAGAAACCGCTCAATTTTTGCACCTAGTTGATTATCTTATGACGATAAATCAAAACACGAAAAACTTTTAATTTATTTAATTTGCAGCAAAGTTATTTGCCCCAGTAATTCGAAGTACGCGTCGCCTATAGTGTTAAGAAAAAAAACAGCGATTTACTACGTCGCGTAGACTATAGAACATCAAATAAAATATCACTATGAGAAAACTACCCCCTTTCCTTAATCGATAATCAAAAAGATGCTCTGCGGGGTAAGACGTGTTTCAGTTCACTCCATTTAGAGGACCGTTTCCACCATATCGACATCATACCTGGCTCGATTAAACTAACCTTGTTTGTGATGCCGATTTGTAAATACGAATAAAAATGCTTTTTAAGGTTTAATTGAGCGACAGCCTCCCCTCAGGCCAGCGGTTGGGCTGAACGAATTAATACAGCAATAACTCTTATACTAGCCAAGTCAACTGATGCTTATTTGGGTTCGCAGTATTTAAGACATTAAAGAGCGTGGAGCTTCCTCTTAACAAAACAATTAACCAATTTACAAAGTCCATCCCGAGTTGTTTATTATTTAGGATTGACCATCTCAGCGAGTCAGTCGGCGATGTTAGGGAATTCCTCGAAAATCATGTTCAGGAAAATTCTTGAGGAACTACTAGAAATCAAGAGAAACAGCGGAAGAAAATAATAATAAAGCTCCGGAATATAATAAGAACTATTTAAATAAAAAGAAAGAAGCTACAGTAATTTAAAAAAAATTATGGAATGAAGTTTTGGACTCATCCGTTTTTATTTTTTCTATAATAAGATAAATTCATGTGTAGTAATTAAGTATCATTTTTGCAATCTTGGAATGTAAATTCAAATTATTAATGACATAACCGAAATTTCATAAATAGGAATCTCTAATTACGTTTTTAAATCAAAAATAGTCCTACAGTGTTGAAATGACGTTAAAAAATTTAAATTTCGAAAACTAAGCGAAATAGGAACTTCAGGGTCATTAAAAGGCGGTGTTTCGCCATCCATTTTCGTATTACACACGTCTCCACATTTTTTATGATAATTCAAATAAACTATTAAACGTATAAGATTATATAAATTGTCATATCAGTTTTAACGAATTTTGTAATCACACACTTTTCTTGAAACTGACTAATGAAAACTAAACATCTAAGAAGGACGATCTTGATACGTGTAATCTAGAAGATAACGAATCCAGAATATACTACATACACAATCTGACGAATTGAGCAAGCGAATATTCATTAGTTACATTGTTAACTAAATTCTTCCTTAACACATTCATTAGTTATTCCTCTATAATTCGAAATAATGAGGACTTTTTGTACTCTCTTTTTATCCTTGGCGGTTATCCTGAATGCTCTCGGTGAATATAATAATTTAATATTATTATTATACATTATATCCTGAAGTCTATTTTTGCAATTTTTGTACACCTTTTACCTAAAGTAAGGTAATAATTAATGCAATTCAACAAAAATAATTATTTAAACAAATTATTATTGTTTATATTTATTCTTTTCTTTGATTTTTTTGATTTTTTTCTTTTTGCCAACGGCGATACCACTCTGGAAACACCAGTTCTCGTAAGATCACTGAAGTTAAGCATTGATGGGCGCGGTTAGTACTTGGATGGGTGACCATCCAGGAATACTGCGTTGCTGTTGGCCCGTCGTGGGTGTGGTGGGCCCACATTGGTAGTAAATATCCACCTAGAAACACTACCCGAATCGGGTAGTGAGGCAATGAACTTTCGAGTTCAAACTGCTAATCAATTTTTTTTTGATTTTTAAATTATGAACAAATCATTAATGATCATCAACAAGGATAATTTTTTGAACAGTGTGAAATAACAGTGTCAAACAAATAGTTTATTATTTGTCCATAACTGAAAAGCCAAAGAAAGTTTAAAATTTCACAAAAAAACCGCAACTTTCTATCATCACTCTAAGAGAAGATAGTTATAAACAATAATATAAGTTTAAACAGTTATCCCTGTCAACTGGCATATTTCTTGGTTGAAAGTTCATGATTTTTGTTGAAACTTCAACTTTTCCAGTAGGAAATTAATCTTCTTGGTTCGATTCATGTATCCTGTTAAAAATTCGACTTCTTTAGTTGTATTCAATGCATTATGTAAAAAATTCGTCTCTTGCGTTAGAAAATTAATCTTCTTGGTTAAAAACTCATCTTCTTGATTTAAAATTTAACAATTTGGTTACAAATGTACCTCTTTAATTAGGAATATATCTTTGTTTGTTGAGTTAAATTCCTTATTTGATTGTCGAGAAACTTTAATTTTATCATACAAGCAATAAATACTAAAAAGTTTCTTGCCAATGTCGGGACGCCAAACACTGACACATACTAGCGCAACGATTCTGTCGTATCGCAAGACTGTGTATTTAAAAACCAGGAATTCTGAGGGACAGAAAACCACAATTCTCACCGTCTAAAAGTAATAAAAATTAATTCAAAGGAAATATGAATTGTCTTGAATTTTTTTGAAGAAAATATCTCACTATGATATATTTTCTCTCCAACTTAATCGTAATTATCATTCTTAAATTTCCCGTATTGACTTTTCATAATAATTATCAGTTTGGTAATTATTTTTGAGCAGTTCGAATTATTTTACAGAAAAGTTCTGGTTCATTCACCAATTTGTTTTCAGATCCGCCACATCGTAATAAATTCGGTAATTCCTCAAGTACAAATTTCTTCCGTGAAGCACTAGCCGGATGAGAAAATACAAAGAAAATTTAATCCTGTTTTTTTTGTTGCAGAGTTGAGTTCACAGTTTGAATTTCTACCTAATGGTGACCTCATTCGATATGTTCCTCGTTCCGCACCTTCTTATCATCCTGAAAGGTCTCTTCTTCTTGACGGACCTCATTCTCCGGGTGCTCCAGCAAGGTCTATTTCTCCTGCCGAGCCTCCTCTTCGTGTCAGGTCTAGGTCTCCTCCTGCCAGGCCGCCTCCTTCACGCGTACTTGGACATGAACTGGAAGAACTTAGATTTGTTCGGCTGATTCCCAATACGAACCCGAACCGGCGATTCGAAATCCGACGATATACTTTTCCTCGCGATAGAGCACTTTATTTGAAAGCAGAACAACAAGTCCTCAAGCCTATGCCAACCGAAGAAAAAATGGTATTATCAGCTTCCAATGGTGACGTTCTTGCGATATTGGAGCGAAATAATACAATACTTCGTGGAATGTTCATAAAAAAAAGAAACATTCGAAAACGGGCAAAAATAAATATGTACAGCGGCGAGGTAAAAGAAATGACCACAGAAGAAATGACGGAATCGCCAATAGGTAACCATTCTAAAATCTCAAAGTTTTTTGGGATACTATTTTTAGGTGACATTCAGAAACGCCTTTAATTTGATTCAAAAAAATATTAATCTAAAATGTAATATTGTTTGTGACCCAAAGTAGGATCAACATTTTGTAAGTAACTGGTAATTACAATAAAAGTTAATGTATTATCGTTCTCAAGGCTTCAATCTACGTGTCCCAGTGTCGTTTTTTTGGAAACAGGGGTCATCCACAAATTACGTAAGGTATTTTTCGGAAATTTTCAACTCACCATGTAAGATACCGTAAAATTTCCTCTAACGTCCCATCCCTCCAACCCAAAATTTCGATCCCCCCTTTCTCGTTTTTTTTAATCAAATGCAAACTTCATAATAGACATCAATAAGAAAATTCAACTATTTTTTTTTGAAATGGTAATTTTTTGAGCTGGAAAAGGGAACGGGAAAGTTCTGTCGCACTCTATCCCTTTTCCTAGTGTATCATTTTTTTTTAAAACTTTATCGTAAGTATTGCTTTTGCAGATTTATAATCGAAAAGTCTTTTCGATTCGTACATCAACTTTAAATTATGTCAATGAAAAAAGTTTTCTGGTTGAAAAAGATGTTTCAAATATCCGGCACTCGTACCATATGTGTACGAGCACACTCAGAAAAAGATTTTGTTGAATGAACAAAATTTTAGTTGAATCAACCCTAGAATATAGTTGTTATATGGACAACAGAATATTTGGTTGACCCAAGAAAATTTGTTGGTTAGTAAAATTTGGTTAATTATACCATAAACCTTGGTCCAAGCAAATATTTTGCTCAATCCAAGAGAATATTTCAGGTAATCCGAATAAGTGTTTTTTCAGGTCTAAGAAAAGATTTTGGTTTATTTAAACAAAACTTGTAATTCACCTAACCATAAAGGACCCAGCACAATTTACATTGTAAGTGGCTCACCATGAAATTGTGTCATATTTTGTGAATTATTTAGTATTTAATTAAACTACTAAATATCACGAGACGATTCCGCGGTTAGTTATTTGCAATATAAATTTTACAGGATCCGTTGTTTATTTGACTCAAAAAATCTAGAGGTCTTGCAAGCTTCAAAAAGTTTAACGCTTATTTCCCAAAAGAAAAAAAGACGCTTTTGTCCATTTTATTCAGAATCGTCAGTAATAGGTATATCGAGTACATCCTCAACGTCTCTCGTCTCAATCAGCCACAGAATAAAAACAAAGAATTAATTTTGGAATTTTACCCTTATAAGTCTGTTTTATAGAATCCTCAAAAAACAAATAAGTGATGAATTTGGTTTTGCGAATTTTTGGTGCTAATTATTATTCTTTTGCGGTTTCTTGTAGTTCAAATTGTTTCTAATACATAAAATATCACTTTCTACTGATAAATAAAAAAGGCTACTACGCATATGTCGCCTAAAAACCCAGACGCTCAAAATCCATCTCAATTTAGTACGATAGCCTATCTTTCAACAATTTATAAATGCCCCGCAGCCATCATTGCATATAAGGTATATTCTCACTGCGACGAGAATGACATCCTAACAGAAGAACAAAAAGGATGTTGTGAAAACTCGCGGGGCAGTAAAGATCTGGTCACCATAGACGCTGTTGCCATGACTCAAGCTCGTGAACATCAAAGAAACTTGCACATGGCATACATTGACTACAAAGCAAGCGTTTCCATCCGTACCACATGACTATTTTCTTGAAGTTTCAAAAATATACAAAATCTGCCCACGCATCATCGACTCTCAAGGTCGTGCGATGATGCTTCGGAGTAAAATAATCAAGTATTTTAAACATGAACAACCAAGGATAACAGAATTAATACGCATTACGACGGGTATTTTTCAAGGAGACTCCTTTAGTGAACTGTGGTTCTGTTTAGCGTTGAACCCATTGAGCAAAACACTAAATAGCATGTCTCATGGGTTCCCAATACAAAAGAACGAGGATGGTCATCAAGTGACCCATCTTCTATACCTGGATGATCTGAAGCTATATGCTAGTTCGGACCAGAAACTGCAGCAAGTTATCGATGTCATAAAGCAGTTTTCCAATGATATCCACTTGGAGTTCAGACTAGATAAATGCAGAACAGTGCATTTAACTAGGGGAGAATTAGGGACCCCAGTGCTAGAGAACGATTCCGAGAATAAAATCGAGGCAATGGCTGAGGGCGAGTCATATAAATATCTGGGTATTCTCGAATCTAAGGGTATTCAGCATACGATAGTTAAGGAAAACCTAACAAACTGTCTTTACTACAGGACTCAGATTGGTTCTGAAGAGTTCTCTTAACTCGGCAAACGAGATCAACGCAATCAATACTTATGCCATCCGTGTTCTCACGTACTATTTGGGGTTATCAAATAATCGAACACTGACCTTGGAGGGTTAACAAGAACCATCCGCGTCAAAATGACGAAGCACCGAAAGCACCACAGTAATTCGGCGATTGAACGGGTAGTTCTACCACAACACAGAGGGGGTAGGGGCGATGTAGATGTCCATAAACTGTGTAAGTCACAAATTATATTGTTTCGAGATTGTTTTAGCATAAAGCGAGATGTTAGGCTCTACAACACCATCTTGAAAGCAGATCTCGAATACACGTTCTTGAATTTGCCCTCAGAGGAGACCTTGAATATCAGAGCAGAAATCATAGAGGAAGTGGAAACGCAATGGAGACGGAAAGCCATCCACGGTAAGCACCACGGAATGCCAGATCAACATAAAGTGGACAGTAATGCATCCAATCTTTGGCTGAAGAAGGTCGTCCTGTTTCCAGAAGCTTCAATAATCGGTGCCGCACAGACATAATGATGTCGCGGGCATTCTACATCAACAACTTGCCCTAAAATTCGGAATCTCAACAGAATGGATGCTTTTCTGTAGATACATTCCAATGCCCGTTTTATGAAACAAAGATTACATCTTATATTGGGATGTTACTCTCCAGACGGATTATTATATGCAAGCCAATCGACCCGATATTGTGATGCGTGAGAAAAAAGGCGGAAGAGTATACATATTCGATATTGCATGTTCACCCAACGGGAATTCGCAAGCCATCCATACAACAAAGATCCACAAGTATAACGAGCTAAAGCATGAAGTGAAGACAATATAGAGAAATGTAAAACAAGCAGATTTTCTTCCTATTGTGATTTTTGCTAGAGACAGAAGTAGTAGTTAGAAGGTTACTGGCAGCAGCTCAGAATGCGGTTTTATTAAATACCCGTTACTTGACTTAGTCCGTAGCTGATGATGAAGAACCGAGTTCACTTGAGAACAAGTTTAAAAAAATGGAGACTTCAGGGTCGTCAAAAGACGGCAGTCACTGCTCCACCGATCATTTTCGTCTTGCGCACACTTCCAAATTCTCTATGATGATTCGAAAAACAATAAAAATGTTTACAGTATCTGAAGCTCGTTCAAAATAGGAGATTTTAGGGTTCATTGCGTCTGAGAAAAAAATAATATCAATCATATATATATTTTTATAAATAAATATCTTTGGGTCGTTATGATAGACTATGTCAATTTTCCACGTTAAAACGGATTACGGTTGAAAGTAACAGATTATATAAATTGTCATATCAGGTTTAATGAATTTCGCAATTACAGTTTTTGCTCGAAACTGACTTTAATAAAAAGTAAACATCTGAGAAAGACGATCTTGACACGCGTAATGTAAGAGATAACGACTATAGGATATTCTATATAATCTGACGAATTAAGCAGGCGAATATTTTTTAGTTGCATTGTTAAGTAAATTCTTCATTTATAGATGAATTAGTTCTTCCTCCATAATCAGAAAAAATGAGGATTTTTTATAAGTTCTTTTTATTTCTGGCGGTCATCCTCAATGCTCTCGGTGAATATAATACTTTATTATATATTTATAAAGTTAAGTACATTTCTTAAGCTATACACAAACCAGAATTTTTGCGATTTAATCTACATTCTATTCGAATGGCTATTTTCTTTCAAACTTTATTTGGGTTTGTCCGAAATGAATACGAACTCAATCTGAATTCATTCGAAAGAATATAGAATGTGTTATAAAAAAAAATAATTTGAAAATTGTCCCTATTGATGTGGAAATCGTACCATATGTAAACGGGCAGTGAGCACTAGGTTGATCGAAATTTTTTTCTTTGAATTTTCATCCATGTTTTCTCCAACTGTGTTCTAAGCCACAAAAAAACTCTTAAAAAATATATTTAGAGGTTTCGAAAGTCCCATTAAGTTTAACATGTATTTCCCGTAAGAAAAAAATACGTTTTTGTAAATTTTATTTAGAATCGTCAATATTAGGTTATCGAGTTGAGCCTCAACATTTCTCGTCGCAATTATACTATATAATGAAAAATCGATAATTTCGACTGAATTTCCCCCTTTTTATTCTTTAAGAATCATGAAGAAAAAAGTCGAACCTTTCACTGACGAAAAATGAAATATAAATTTTTCATTCATTCTGTCCATTTTTGCGCCATTGTTCTTAAATTATTTTCCTGTGTACGAACCATTTAATTTATTTCCATAAAGAAAGGATTAGCCGCGAAACTAAAAGAACGACTCATAAATTCAGAAAAGCCTAAAAAAGCTAGTAAAAATTTATGAATGGGTTATCCATTCCCTGAAAAATTTGTGGTAATTTATGGACATTTATGAAGGTTTTTGGAAATTTTAGAAAATTATGGAAATATATGAAAATGTATGAAAATGTATGAAGAATTGTGAAAAGTTATACAGATTTTTGTAATTCATGGCAATTTCTGCAAGTGTTTGGAAATTGTGAAATGTATAGAATTAAGGGAATTCTTAAAAACATATGAAAAGTTGTGAAAACTTGGGACATTTAGATATCTATGAAATTTACGGAAACATCAAATTTGGGGACATTTTCGGAAACTTTGGAAAGATATACACATTTTCTGAACCACTGAAAATCTGCTGAAGGCTGGTGCCCTTCTCAGTATACAACACACACCAACCATGACTCTTTCGGTTCTAATTCTGTCCCTACGCTCTTATTTCATTGACCGAAGTTCGGTGGGACTGACGTTCTAGCTAGACTATCCACCTTACGACGAAAGGCTATTTATTTCGGACATGATTTCGACTTGCAAACACATTTTTCAAAAGAACTTGGTTGTTGGGCGTACACATTACTCTTTCTCTACAAGAATTAAAAATAATTCAAACAAATTTTTTAAGCGGAACAGTAATTTTATATACGGGAACCTTGAAAATTTCCGAAATTGAAGTCAATTGAAAACAAAGTGGGAAACTGGATATTTCACAGGCTACCACTAAGATGAGAAGCCCATCGGCGGAGTTTTGTAATTCCAAGTTTCCCGCGTCGTTCCCAACATAAAAAAATAATCCGATTCATAGAGGGGCTAATATATTTAGCCTGCTTTGGATATCAGAAGGAAGGAAGTACATAAGATAACTCATATTGAATGCATATTTTTATTTTTTTATGATTGCATACATTCGAAATCGAATACATATTCTTAAACGAAGGTTTATGAATTATATTATAATTGTAAGAGCTAAAGAAAAAAGTAGGGTTAGAGAAAAACGTGGCGGGTAACAATCATATAACTTGAGGAAGGTATAATTAATTCTGCTCAGTGAAATCTGAGAGCTATTTTTGGTATCTTTTAGTCCCGAGAACAGTGAACGTAGTGTTTGTTTTCGGCGTGGAACCTGCACCAAGTGTAAAACCAAGTGAAAATTCTGACAGCAACATCAAGGATTTTGACGCAAAAGCAAGCGGGTATAGATACGCCATCTGTGAAAAAAGTATAATTTATCTAGAAAAGATGGAGGATAGCGTAGACAAAAACACAAAAATAGAAAAAATGTCAGTTTCACAATTCGGAGCAATTGTAGATTCCTGGAAAAACTCAATTCTAGAATGCATCGGGGATAAAGTTCAAGAAATTGTGTAACAGGAAGTAAAACCCATAAAAGATGAACTGGAGAAATGTACGGGGGAGATTGAAGAACTGAAACAAGAAAATAAAATTCTGAAAAACCAACTCCAGGAAATCCAGGATGTTCAGATCAAGAATGAGAGCATAGCTAAAAGGTACAACATGGTTTTCTTCGGATTAGATGCTCCTGCTCATCCCCGCATGTTAGTCAACTACAGGATCACTATCATCAAAGAAACACTCGAAGTTAACATCACCATCGCTGATATAAAATACGCCAAGGTCTTAAAGGCAGAGTCAACAAATCCGAAACCACCTATTCTTCTTTCATTTGCTTCACTTTTCAAGAAACAAGAAATTATGGGGGGAAAGCGCAAATTGAAAGGGACCAGCATTTTTATATCAAATGATTATGACAAGAACACAGAGGAAAAAAGGAAGCAACTGGTACCACTCTTCAAGGAACTGAGAAAACTTGATATATAGACCCAACTCAGAGATGACTTCCTACTGATAGAAGGAAAACTTTGCGACGTTGACGAGGTTATTAGTTTCCTAGTGGCAGCAAAGGCTTCAAAGGAGCGAGACAGAAGCAGCGATGACATTGAGGAGATGGATAAGGAAGATACTATTAACAAACAAGAGATGAAGAATTGGAATATTATGAAGCCAACAAGGAAGTACTACAGGAGAAAAGACGACAACATGAGAAACAGTATGGACCAATTTATCTCTCAAAAATCGGTAGGAGATAAGGAAGTACTTGATACGTTTCCAAGCAAAACAAGAAACATTTCGAAAACGTCACTTCACAAGGACAAAAATACAACCACTTAAACTTAACTTCTGGAATATAAGTGGTCTCAAAAACGTATACGACCTGAACAAAAATCAGCAAAAACTCCTATTAAACTACGACATAATTGGAGTCACGGAAACATGGCTGTCATCAATATTGAAAGTTAATCCAGCATTCCTCAAGAACTATCAGACAATTCAGAGACCAGCAGAAAATGATCACAATGTTGGAAGAGCAAGCGAAGGTATAATCGTTTTTATTGACAAAGTAGTGAGGATTTTCAATATTATAGAAGTTACTAATATGTGGATAATAGTTAAGGCGCAACGTAAAAATCTTATATTTATAATAGGAGTCGTATACTGGAAACCGAAACTGGACTCTGAAACTATAATAGATATGTTCTCTGATACTATCCGTAATTTAGCTAGGGGGGATTACTCTCTGCCTGTTACAATCAGTGGGGACTTCAACTCTAGAGTGGGAGACCTCAACCAGTTGGACCCTATGACAGTAGAGGGATCCCCACTATCAGGCGTTAGAACAAAGTAGCGATTTTGAGGTAAATTATAGAGGTAGGCTGCTGACAAGTGTAATGGAATCTGAAAGCCTTGAAATGTTGAATGGTGGATCTCCCACCGATACGCCAGCGAAATTTACATTTGTAAACCACCTGGGTAGGAGTACGATTGACTTGATTTGGGTTAACGTAGCTTGTTTTCCTTACATAAGGGGCAGTAAGATGATTTCATCAACAACCAATACAGATCATTTTCAGAGCACACTAGAAATGAGAGTCCCAGGACAAAATAAGAAGGATAGAAAAGATTTGAGATCTAAAAATAATAAAATACTGATTTAGGATACTTATAGGTGGAAGGAAGAAAATTCAGAATCATATAGGTTGCATCTAGAATCCACAAAAATCATCGAAAATAAAGAATTAACCATAGACGAAATGAGTTCAAGGTTAAAAATATCGATCAAAGTTGCTGCGACTAATGCTGATCTTTGCGGAATACGAGCAACAACTAATGAAAATAAGTTAAGGGGGACAGATTGGCAGGACGAACAGTACATAACATCTAAAGCTGAACTCAATAAAAGCTTGAAGAAGGCTAAAGAATTAGACTTCACGGGCAGAGCATTAGGTGAATTCTTAAAAGCAAAAGAAAAGCATAATAGTCTAATAAAACAAAAAAAGAAAACAGTTAGGGATAAGGATCTAAAGGCTTTAATTGACATTAGTTGCGCGAGAGAGTTTTGCCTAACCACTAACAAATTTGCATACAAAGAATATCTGAAGTGCCCTATCTTTATTGAAACATGGAAGGACTTTTACATAAAAAACTTTACAATGGGTAATCAGGATAAATCAAAAATAGTCAGTACGGATGTATTTGCGGAATTGGATAGACAAATAGAAATTGAAGACTTGATCAGTAGTATAGAAAGACTATAAAATGGAAAAGCCCCAAGCCCAGATGGAATAGGCAACGAATTTCATAAAAATATAACCTCGAATGCTCTAATCTTCATGTTAGACATGTTTGATTAAATTTTAACTTTTGGTATTATTCCAAAAGATTGGGGCAAAATAAAAACTGTTGTAATATACAAGAAAGGGGACAAAGACAACCCCAGCAATTATAGCCCTATTTCTATATTTAATAACATCACTAAAATATTTACTCATATTCTAGCAGAAAGACTACAAAAGTACGTAGAAAGTAGGAAAATGATTCCGGAAGGGCACGCTGGTTTTCGGATACAGCGATACATTCAATAATAAGAATTAAAGGCAGGACTCTCTTTGCAATCTTTGTCGATTTTAAGTAAGCATTCCCATCAGTAAGGCACAAATTATTATGGGAAAAACTCAGAAACCTTGGACTCAATAGCAGGCTTCTCAGGTTAATTATAAAGCTCTACGAGAGCTTCTCGATGCTTTATGACGTGAATGGGGATAGATCAAAAGATAATAAAATCAATTTAGGAACTCCGCAAGGGGAATCACTCAGTCCGATTCTATTCTTATTGTTTATATGCGATATTGAGAAATTTTTTTAGAGCATTTGGTGCTTCTGGGGTAGGATTGGGAGGTGTTTTAGAGATATTGATCCTGGCATTCACGGATGATATTGTGATCTTGGCCGAATCCGCAAGAGACGTTCAATTGAAGGTAAATGCTTTAGAGCTTTACTGTAAAATAAATAAATTACAAGTCAACGTAGAAAAGACTAAGATCTTGGCTTTTCATGAAAGCCCAAAAAATAAGAAATTTGCGAAGTGCACATTGAGAGGGGAAGAGGTGGAAGAAGTAAAATCGTACTGCTACCTAGGGAAAATTTTTCAAACTACAGGAGTGCATAGCGAGAATGTGAAAGCTCGAAAATCTACAGCTAATTTAGCGACAGGTGTGTCTCGACAAACTCTATATAAAGCAAAAACAAGATCATTTATAGCGGCAAACCATCTTTTTAACTCGGTTATTTCAACGACTTTGTTATATGCAGCTGAAATTTGGTCTTTAAGATATTTCAATGAAATTGAATCAACCCAGATTAAATAGTTTAAATCAGTATTGAACCTTTCCCGCAACACTCCTAATTATATGATTAGATTAGAAACCAATAGATATAAATTGGAATATGAGTTTGTGGCAAGGGCAATTAGATAGTGGATCAAAATTCTAGAAATGCATGATGAAAGGTTGGTTAAGAGCTGCTACAATAAACTAATTCAACTAAATCAATTAAAATCAAATAAGATAAAGTATAACTGGGCAATTCAAATTGAAAACATACTGGAGAACCTAGGATTCAAGCATGTATTCGTAAAGCAATGCCCGGAAGTTGTCAAACAGCAATTGGAGGAGATAATGTCAAAATTGCAAGAAAGAATTAGAAACGATGATTTATTAGCAGCAACCAATTCAAAATATTCTTGCACTTTTAAGAGCATTGTCTCGTCTAACGACTATTTGTTGAAAGAAATCAACTGTAATAAATTAAGTTTATTCTGTCAGCTACGTTTGAGTGGTTCAAAGAACCCGAGAATTTTCCGGAGTGTATTAGGTATTTTATGTAAGGAACTAAAAAATTGTCACTGATGGTCATCATCCTCCTTGTATTTGGGCACTGGCCCTATTTTATGTTACAATTAACTGAACTGAACTGAACTGATATTTTTATTTCTTTTATAATTGCATACATTCGAAATCGAATACATATTCTTAAACGAAGGATTCTGAATTATAATTTATTATATTGTAAGAGCTGAAAAAAGTAGGATTAGAGAAGAACGTGGCGGGCAACAATCACATGACTTGAGGACGGCAGAAAGATGATTTTCCACTCTGGTAAACTGAATTATGAGAATTTTATCGTACATATGAAATACATGCTAGGGAAATTGTTAATCGTAATCTACTTCGGTAATTATTTTTGAACAGTTCGAAATGGTTCACGGAAAAGTAATTGTTCATTCACCGATTTTTTCTCATATCCGCCACATCATAACAAATTCAGTAATTCCTGAAGTAAAAATTTTTTTTCTTGAAACACTGGCCGAACGAGAATACACAAAGAGAATTTAATCCTCTGTTTCTTGTTATAGAGCTAAGTTCACAGTTCGAGTGTTTACCTAATGGCGATCCTATTCCGTATGCTCCTCGTTCCGGACCTTCTGATTCTCTTCAAAGTTCTCTTCCTTCTGCCAACCATTATTCTCCGGGTTCTTCTGAGAGGTCTCCTCCTCTTGCCGAGCCTTCTCTTCGTGTCAGGTCCAGGTCTCCTCCTGCCAGGCTGCCTTCTTCACGCGTACTTGGATATGAACTGGAACAACTTAGATTGGTTCGGCTTATTCCAAACACGAATCCGAACCGGCGATTCGAAATCCGAAGATACACTTTTCCTCGTGATAAACTACTTTATTTGAAAGCACAATATCATGCCTTAAAGCCCATGCCAACCGAAGAAAAAATGGTATTATCAACTTCCAATGGTGACGTCCTTGCAATATTGGAGAGAAATAATACATTACTTCGTGGAATGTTCATAAAAAGAAGTAACATTCGAAAACGGGCAAAAATAAATATGTACAGCGGCGAGGTAAAAGAAATGTCCACAGAAGAGATGACGGAATCTCCAATAGGTAACTATTCTAAAATATCAAAGAGTTTTGGAATAATATTTTTAAGCGACATTCAGACGCGCCGTTAATTTGATTCAAACAAATATTAATCTAAAATGTAATATTGTTTGTGATCCGAAGTAGGATCAAAATTTTGTAAGTAACTGGTAATTGCAAGAAAAGTTAATGTATTATCATTCTCAAGGCTTCAATCTACGTGTCCCAGTGTCTTCTTTGGAAACAGGGGTCATCCACAAATTATGTAAGGTGTTTTTCTGAAATTTTCAACTCCCCCTTTTCTCGTTTTTTTTTCTACTTAAATGCGTACTTCATAATAGAAATCAATAAGAAAAGTCGACTATTTTTGTTTAAAAGTTAATTATTTTTGGGTGTGTAGTCTACTTTTATATTTCTGGTTGAGAATTCATCTTTCAGATATAAAAATTCTTTCTGTTTTAAAATCGAAAAATTTAGTGAAACTAGCTGTGAATTCCATGTCGAGTGTTTCCACTTTTTTTGTATTTTGAATTATATGGTGCTCATTTCACGAGCACTTTGCTTCCCGTTAGCAAATGTATTTCCGTCCTCATAGAGGAAGCATTAGTGCTTATTCAAATAATAGAGAAGCTGAAGTTTTTATTTTGATAATATTTAAAAATATAAATTCACAAAAAATACAAAATTACAAAATAATACAAGAAATTTTTAAAATACAATGACAAATCAGACAAATTGGATTTTGTATTTGAAATGGTAATTTTTTGACCTGGAAAAGGGAACGGGAAAGTTCTTTCGCAATCTATCCCTTTCCCTACTTTATGATTTTTTGACAAAAATTATCATAATTATTTCATTTGAAAATTTATAATCGAAAAGTCTTTTCGATTCGTGCATCAACTTTAAATTATGTTGATGAAGAAAGTTTTCTGTTCAAAAAAGATGTTTCAAATATTATGAATGAGCATAACTTCCTTACTCTTTGATAAAGTGCATTAATATTATAGGTTCATCAAGTGCCCCCGAATCAAGGAATTTTTTTCCTTGTTGCATCAATTTTGAATTATTTCCTCGAGTAATGTTAAAAAGTTTCGTTTTTTTTTTCTGGATTCAGCTTTTCTTTGACTTTTTAGTCACGAGCAAATAATAAATGATCATCAACAAGGATAACTTTCTAAATAGTATTCATTTTTCCCGGATTTTAATATTTTTACCCTTTTTTTGATAGTTGAAAAATAATAATTTGAAAAAGGCTATTTTACAGTTGAGATGAAAACAAAGGAACACACTTCACTATCTTCCCCCTCCACTCCCCCCCCCCCAAAAAAAGGTTGTCATCGATGATAATATACATGAAAAGTTCTCAATCAAATGATTAATTGCTATGAGGTTTAATGTGAAATAAGAGACAGATGAATATATTTTAAGTTTTTATTCCATAAAAAATATATCCACAAAAGAATTGAATACATTTTTAATAATTCAAAACTTTGAAAAGCATGAAAGAATCTTTTTTATATCTCGATTTGGTTTCAAGAAAAGCTGGCTGTTCCGATTTTTTGACACTGCAAATGGATTTTTCTCTATAACAGATAGGACGAAGATTTTGTTTCTTATCGGAAAATAGTTTTAAGAATGTAAGACATCCCAGATATAAAATCAAGAAGAACATTCATAGTGTTTCATATTCTTGTATATGAATGAAATTTAAAAGTTTCAAAATATTTTGTGCATGCACTATTATTCGATTTTATTTTGGAAAATAAAATCTATTTTTTGCAATCTTGGAATGCGAATTCAAATTTTTAATGACGAAACTGAAATTCCGATTGGAAATCGAAAAGGGCTAGTGCTAAAAAGTCGCTACGTTTTTTACAAATAAAAAATCTGTTATTACATTTTTAAATTAAAAATGGTCCTACGGTGTTGCTACGAGGTCAGCAATTTTGAATTTCGAGAATCAAACCAGATCGGAACTTCAGGGTCGTCAAAAGACGGCAGTCACTGCTCCATCTTCGTTTTGCGCATGCTTCCACGTTTTTTTGTGGTAATTCGAAAACCAAAACCATTAAAAACGTTAGAAGTTTCTGGACCTCAGTTT
The DNA here is from genome assembly GCA_932195095.1 of Andricus curvator. Classification (NCBI taxonomy): domain Eukaryota; kingdom Metazoa; phylum Arthropoda; class Insecta; order Hymenoptera; family Cynipidae; genus Andricus; species Andricus curvator. Next base: position 104,160 of record CAKNYM010049458.1, read on the forward strand.
TTGCCCTAAACATCAGTAATTTTTTTAAATCACAAAATGTCGATTTTTTTTAAAATCCCTATTTAACGCATTTTTTGTTTATTTGCATATCCAGATTTTCGTAAGAACTAAACTATAATTAGTTTTATTTATACTGAATCTCACTTTTTCTTGTGTTTTGGTCTCAATTCCACACGATCCTACTTTCTTTGTTTAGTTTCAATAACCTAATAAGGTCACGGGCTAGAGGTATATTATCAAATTTAAGCTTTTTTTTTTAATTTTCAGAAAAATCTTTATTTTATTGAAATAATAAATAAAATGTACATTTTTATGTCGGTTAAAAGTAGTATTTTTTTTATAATAAAAATAAATTAAATTGCATAGTATATAAATGTCAATGATTCTACTTATTCCTTGTGTACATTTGAAATTGGATAACTTTTTCTAGTTACCTTTCTCTTATGACTTGTACAGCTTTCAGATAGGACAGACCAACAATAATCTGCTAACATATTTGCTAACATATTTGTTCGTCGCTTACTGCTCCAAGATTTTCAGGAAAAAATTCTAAATGAGAATCCAACATATGGATTTTCAAAGACATATTAATCTTCATTTTCTTGAAGTTTTTTAACATTTCATTTCCCAACAATGAATAATTTTCTGCTTTTTTATTTCCCAAGAAGTTATTGATAACGTTTTTTACTGATTTCCAAGTCTTCAAGTGTATGTCTGAAAGCTTTTTTTCAAAATTCGCATCAAGCATAAACTTTCCAATGTCAGGTCCAACAAATACGCCCTCATTTAATTTTGCATCACTAATATGTGAAAAATTTTCTTTCAAAAATGAGTATGCCTCAGGAGATTGCTTGATCAGTTCCTTGACAAAACTTTTAGCCAAACCTAATTTCATGTGCAATGGCGGTAAGAAAACATTTTGAGAATCAGCAAGGGGTTGTGCAATAACATTTTTTTGTCCGGGTATCATTTCTATTCGCGTTGGCCATATTTTTTGTGCATAGTGTGCAGCTTTATTTCGGCTATCCCATTGAAATAGAAAGCACATACACTTAGTGTAGCGTAACTGTAGACCCAGAAGAATACTTATTATTTTGAAGTCCCCCCATTTATGTTTATCATAATCAATTTTTTCTTATAAAATTTTCACATTGTCATAGCATTCTTCAGTTTGCGTACCATAAAAGACTGGTATGAATGGCTTTTCGTTACCATTATTCAAAAGTACAGCTTTTAAGCTTGTTTTATTAGATTCAATAAAAAGACGCTATTCATTAACCATAAATTCAAGCTGAAGTTCGCAAAATAGCCCTTCGATATCGTTGAAAAACAAAAAGCTATTTTCTTCTGAAAAATAATCTCTGAATTTTTATTCTCGACTTTTAAAAGTGATTTTAACATTCATTTCAAGTAGATTTCTTTCTTTTAGGCGAGAAGCTAATATTTGTGCTCTGGATTTAGAAAGAGTTATGTCACGGATAAGATCATTTAGTTCTTTTTCATTAAAACGGATCAGCTCAGTTTGCTCTTTTTCTATTTGTGAATTCAATTCAAAGTCAGAAGATGAGTGCTCTAAACTGAGCGGTGGACTTTCAAAAAACTCTTGTGAATCTGCCGTTGTTACTTGCATTGCTGAAGGAGTTATTGTATGTACTGGCACTCCAAGTACAGGCCTTGTAACTGATGTCACTTGTGAACAGTTTATTCGATCTTTTGTTTTTGATGAAAATCCTTTAAATTTAGTGAGACAAAAGTAACAGTCACTCACATGATCTTTCTATTCTCTCCAAATTGTAGGCATAGAATAAGGAAGATTTCGAGAGTCTTGGCTTGATAGTCTTCTCGAGCAAGTCAAACATATTACATCAGGAACCCGAGGCTTACCCCAATTACTTATTTTGAAACTAAAATAGTTTTCGTATGCACTTTGCAATGAGGGAGTAAAGTTCCGTCTGTTTTTCTCAAATACACACTCACTACATACATAGCAAAATTTACTATGGCTATTCACACATTGACGATTTCGTAACATTTTCAGATTACTTTATCAATGTGATTCAGAGATAATTATGTATGGAAAATACCTACGTTAGAAGGCAAAACAACAAATGCAAATATACACAATACGCTCACTGGAAAATTTGGTATTACAGCTGTTCGTGCAGTACGACTGTCCTGCCACCTAGTGTCTCATAGCAGACGTGCTGCGAGCTCAGACGTGCTCTCGCGGCGGCGGGAAGTACAAAATTGAAAGTATACAACGTTTAGTGACATTCAAGAAATTGTTATTAATTGTTTGGATCAAAACTAATTTTAATTTAAGTGTTACGAAAATCGCGATATGCGAATAATCCCGAAAATGTATTAAATAGGGATTTTTCGAAAAATCGATATTTCGCGATCTAAAAAAATCCTGATGTGTAGGGCAAAAACTGAGGTCATTTTCGTATTCTACGGCTTAAAATACATATAAGAATCATATTCACTTCAATCAGACATCCCGGGCCCAAAATTTTGTTGTTCAGTGTAATTAGATGCTTTGCTTGAAACTGACTTTGATGAAAATTAAACATTAGAGCAGGACAAAGTTGACATGTGTAATATATGAGATAATTACTATATGATATACTATATAATCTGACGAAATTAGCACTCGAATATTCATTAGTTACAGTGCCTAATTAATTCTTGAAGGGTAATTTTTTAAATGGTATATGAGAGCAGAATATGATATCCTTGTGCCCATGCTAACCGAAGAAAAAATGGTATTATCAGCATTCAATTGTGATATCTTTGCAATATTAGACAGAAATAATACAATACTTCGTGGAATGTTTACAAAATGATGAAACATTAAAAAACGGGAAAAAATAAACATCTAGAGCGGCAAAGTAAAAGATACGACCACGGAAGAAATGACGGAATCTACAATAGGTACACTTTCTAAAATCTCAGAGTTATGGAATACTATTCATAAGCTACATTCAGCCATACCATCAATTTATTTAAAAAATTTTTTAACTAAAATATAATGTTGTTTGTGATCCAATGTAGGATCAAAGTTTTGCAAGTAACTGGTAATTACGATAAAAAGTTGATTTATGATCATATCATGGCTTTAATCTACGTGTCCCAGTATCTCTTTTTGGGAAAAGGCAAAAAATGTTTATTTTCTTCTCCTAATGAAAATATGTTTCGAGGAAAATGATTATGTTTATTTTTGAACTTTTTTGTTGAAAATTCATAATTTCAGTTTAATAATTCAACTGATATAGAGAAAATTCGTCTTTTTCGCTTGAAAATTGAACTGTTTTGTTGAAAATTCATTTTTAACCGAAAATTTATCCATTTTAACTATAATGGTTGCAAATTCAACTGCTATGTAGAAAATTCCTGTTTACCTTGAAAAATTTAGGAATATTTATTTACAATTTTTTTTCTTTTTTTTTTTAACGAAAAAATCTTTTCTCTTTGAAAATTCAACTTTTTTTATTTCAAATGAAAACATTTTTTGGTTTAAATACCAGATATTACATTTTTCATTAAGAATTATTCTTTTTTGTTGAAAGTTCATAATTTCAGGTTGAAAATTCAACTGCTTCATAGAAGATTCTTCTTTTTCGCTTGAAAATTTAACTATTTTGTTGAAAATTCATTTATTTCAACTATAATGGTTAAAAATTCAACTGTTATGTAAAAAAATTATATTTGGCTTGAAAAATTGAACAATATAGTTGCATTTTTTCCTTTCTTGGCGAAAAAATCTTTTGTCTTTGAAGATTCAACTATTTGGTCCAAAATTCATATTTTTGGAGTTGAAAATTCAACTATTCAATAGAAAATTCTCAATGCACGCACGGGAAATGGAGACAATTATATTATTTTATAAAGTTCTGTAATTGTTATAATGAAGCTAAATGACAAAACGGAAAACCGATAAAGTATTTGGATTCGTCTCCGAAACATCTAAGTATGCAATTTTTTTAGAATGATTTTTTGGACCATTAAATAATTTTTTAATAATTACAAGCTTCGCAAAGCATGATACGTAAAGGAATGGCTAGATCCAAAAAAAAAAAAAAAAAAGTTCAAGCTTGTGACCGACTTTAATTATTGTAGAATTTATCAGAATCGCACAGGGCTAATGAATTTAATAACTCAGAAGTATGAAAGAGAACTCCAATCGTAATTATAGTAAATCGGAAATTGTAGAAATTTCAACACTCCCCTTTAATTTCAGCGAATATTATTTAAACTAATTCTATCAAATCTAAACTCAAACACAATTTCATAAATTCGTCAGCAGGGAGAGGCTTAGTCATTGGGATCTGAAATACAACGATACGCCAACTGGTGGCCAGATGTAGTACAAAGTTAAATTTTCCAAGGAATCTGTATTATCATTATGAAAGGAGAAGATCTTTTTTCAGAAAAAAATAATTGAAATAATTTTTAATTCATATCTCCATCTAGTCTGAAAAGACGTTAAAAATGTCTGTTATCATCTGATGATAATACAGATTCCTTGAAAAATTTAACTTGTACCATCTAGCAAAATAATGCGTGTATTTTCTAAAAAAAGTGTCTTCTCTCGATCTCTCTAGTAGCTTAATGAGAAAACATCCGACCGACTTCCAAGTGATTTTCCGTGATATTTTTGCTGACCCCCCACCCCCCTTTCCGAGTCACGTGATTTATGGACGTCCTCTTAAAGTAAGGTAATAATTAATGCAATTGAACAAAAATGATTATTATAAAAAATTATAATTGCTTATATTTACCTGTCTTTGACTTTTTAGTTACGACCAAATATCAAATAATCATCAAGAACGATAACTTTCTAAATAGTATTCCATTTTCCTCGGATTTCAGTATTTTTACTCTTTTTCTAAAGTTTTAAAAATATTAATTTAAACAAAAATTCTATATCATAGTTGATATAAAAAAATTGATCTTTTTTAGTTGATAATTCAACTATTTTGTTAAAAAATTATGTTAATGAATTATGTTGAGTCTTTTGCGTTAGAAAATTAATCTTATTGATTGCAAAGTCATCTTTTTTATTTGCAATTTAACTATTTGATTACAAATTCATATCTTTCATTAAAAATTGATCGTTTTTGGTTGAATTCAACTGCGTTTGATTAAAAATTAACATTGTTTTTGGTTGAGAATTCAACTATTTGGTTGAAAACTGATGTTTGTTGAAAATTCATTTCTTCAACGGAAAATGTAACTTTTTTCTTTTTGGTTGAAACTTTTTTAGTTGAAAATTCTTTTTTTTTATAGAAAATTAATATTCTTGGTTGAAAATGTATCTAAGTTGTCTTAGTTTGTTAAAAATGAATTTGTTTCGTAATATTTTTCAAAGAGTGGTTAACAATATTTTAATCTAGTATCATATATTAGACACAAAAATTTTATATATTTTAGCCTACATTGAGCAAAAAAATTTAATTTGTTTTATTATAAAAATTAAATAATGATTTATTCTTGAATTTGAGAAAAAAAGGTTTAGTATCAAATATTCCTTTCTCAAATTGATTATCAGCAAAGACAAAACATACAAGAAATATATGTGTTGATTCAAGTAGTATAACAATTGCTTCAGTTAATACTAACATAAATAAAAACTAAAATTTGAAAAAAAAACTTCTGATTAAAAATTTGTCAGAACTAATAAATACTTTGATGTTCATAAAAACATGGAAACAGTTTGTTAGAGATTTTTGCGATCTTTAATCTACGTGTTCCAGTGTTTTTTTTTTTCAAAAACAGGTACAAAAATGTTGATGTTTATCTCCTGAAAAAAAATATATTACGGGGAAATTATTATACAGGCTTATAATGATTTCCCTATAAGGGGTCATCATCTTTTCGATATAAAAATTCTGTTTGCTTAAAATTCAAAAATGTTGTCAATAAGTCATCCTTTCTAGTTCAAAATTCAACTTTCGTCTTTTTGTTTTGAAAATTAACTGATTTGATGAAGATGCATAATTTCGGGTTGAAAATTCGATATTGTTATTTCAAATTCAAATATTTTTTGGTTTAAATACCAGCTATTACATTTCTCATTGATTATTAGTTCTTTTTCTTGAAAATTCATCTACTTTGTTGAAAGTCGGAAATTCATATTTTCGGGTTGAAAACAATAGTTTTTTGGGTTCAAAATTCAAAAATTTTAATAGAAAATTTTCAATGCAGGCACGGAAAATAGAGACAAAAGACACGGCACTAAAGTTTCCTATATCTATGGATTTGAAACTTTTGTAATTACTTATAAACAAACTGAGCGTTTAATCGAAAACCCGGAAACACCTTTAGATTCCAATTCAAAATATCCAGGTGTGCCTTTTTTCTTTTTTTTTCAAACAATTTTTTAAACCATTAAATAATTCTAAAATAATTCAAAATTTTGCAAAGCATGATAAGCAAACTAAGCGTCAGATCAAAAAATCAAAAATATCTTAATGGGCCTTTTTAAATTCTTTTGGAAGATTCAGAGTGCATCTTTACGGAATTAGGTTCAAAATTGTGAACGACTTCAATTCTCTCAAATTAGTTATGGACAAAAAGGTTATAATTCCTAGGATTGAAAGGTGGGATTTAGAAATCCAGAGTTTGAATAATGAGTTTGAACATCCTACATGGACACGAATGTAGCATGTGGACGTATTGAGTTGTGCCTCAACGTTCTATTAATCAAAGATAACCCGTTCAGTGTGTCAGACCCAAGACGCGAAAATTATCGATCTTCGCAAAACTTTAGAGGACCGACAACTCGATAGTTTCGAAATGTGAAACGGCGTAGTTTCTCGGAAAGGAGATGGTCTCTACTTTTATGTACCATCGAGCATGGAAGAATAGGTCCCATTCAAATCTCACCATCAGCTGGTCCATTTGGGTCCTGTTAAAATTAAAGAGCTTATCAGTAGAACGTATTGGTTTCCGAATCTGAATGGTGAAGTAGATAATCATGTGCGAAATTGCTTGAAGTGTATCTCCTTTTCTCCTACAACCAGAAGAGTCGAAGGATATCTACCGTGCACACTGCACATCGACTACTTTTGTCATGTCGATGATGTAAATGCGAAAGTAGCCAAGAAATACGTATTTCTTATCATCGATGCGTTCATTGAGTTCGTGAAATTATATGCCACGAAAATCACTTCGAGCCATGAAGTCTGACCGAGGTAGCGCCTTTACTTCTACAGAATTGGCCCAATTCCTGTCTAAGAATCATATCAAGCACAATATAATAGCTACAGGCTTCCCTCAGGCAAACGATGAGGCTGAACGAATTAACGTAGTAATATGGCTCCCATGCTAGCTAAGTTAACTGATGCTAAGATGGGTTTACGGTTGGTTTAAGACGTTAAAGAGCGTCGAGTTTTCTCTTAAGAACACGATCAATCAGTCCACGCAGTTCACCCCAAGTTGCTTATTAATCGAGGTCGACTAGCGTGATAAGTTAGTCGACGATGTTAGGGAATTCCTCGAAAATCATGTTCAGAAAAATTCTTGAGAAACTACTAGAAACTAAAAGAAACTGCGAAAGAAAATAATAATAAAGCTCAGGACTTCAATAAGAACTATTGTGATAAGAAGAGATAAGAAGCGCACGAATACTCCTACGGCGACCTTCTAATGCTCTGTGATTTCGATAATACCCCTGGAGTTTCGTAAAAATTATTTCTGAAATCTAAGGGACCATATGCGCATTTGAATTAAAGACGACGATTGGATATACTCTGGAACGCAGTTATCATTCTTAAGATTTTGAATGATCCATAGTGATATTTGAAAGGTTAAAAATATTTTGTCTATGCTATCACAGAAAAAACTGGGGTTTCCATTAGAACCCATTTTTGGTTCCAAAGGAGCTGCAACAAAAATGAACCCCACTTGCTGAAAAGGAACCCAAAACGATAAATGAGCTCTAAATGATACCTCAGTTGGGGTTCTAAAGGATCCCAATTGTAAATGAGCCTATTTCTAAAGAACCTATTTTTCGCTTTGCCCACTTCAACATTTTGTTTAATTAATAATACAATTTTTACCTGAAAGCACACATCTAATCAAACTCTGATGGACATAACTTCATGAAGACAATGAAGGTACAAAATATTACCGTAATTAAAATAGATATAATGACTTGATAGATGTAATTTGCAGGTTATGTAACAAGCTTGTAAACATAAAGGCTTATTCATATGCAAGCAACTTTTCGACATGTCACTTTTTAAAAGTACAAATATATATTATTAGAAGTGCTATAGGGTCGTTGCAAAAACAAAATTTCCTTTGTTTTATAATTTTAACATAAAATATAAAAATAGATAACCAATTTGACTGTAGAGAAACGAATTTTTTAAAGTCTTAATGCGCATGCGTCGCAACAGCAGCCTCACTGCATGTTGATCGCGCGCTTATTTGAAATGATAAAATATGCAAATCAATTTTTTACAACATAATTATTATAATATTATTATTATAATGATTGTTTAATAATTTTAAAGTACAAAAAATATTATGAATTATTCAGAATTGACATTTTTGAAGAAAAGTCTTCCTTCTTTTGAATTTAAAATCAATAATTCATTTGTAAAGAGTAAAGTCAAAAAATTAATTTACCTTTTACTCTAAAAGTCTATTTTGTGATCTGAAAATTAATTTCTTTGATTCTAAACTGATGATTTATCATAAAAAATTAATTTACACATTTGATAATTTCAACAAAAAAAAACATATACAGCGAAAAACACTATAATTGACAGAAATGGACTTGTAGATTGAACTATTGAAAAACTGTTACAGATTGAACTATTTTTAAATTCAAACATTAAAAATTGGGATATTTACAGGTGCAATAGTTCAAAATTGTATTAAATACATGCAGGAATCATCACAACGACTGGTTTTCCTTCCCCAAGCACATACATTTTCAGGGTAGAGATTCGGCGGACAATTTCAAATTCCCGGTTATTTTCCGGTTTTTCCCGGTCAAGTTTTTCAATTTTCCCGGTCAACTAAAAGTAACATATTCATATTTGCCGTAAAACGCAAACAGTTATTTTAATTCATGACGTTCAGTCTGAACATCCTTTAACACAACAGAACAAAACATTGCAAAATAAATGAATTTTCAAAAAATACTTGAATTTTCCACTAAAAATATCAATTTTTCACAAAAAAATGAAATAGTTAAACTTTTCAACCAAAGTGATGAATTTTCAAATAAAATTATGAATTGTCAACTGAATAGTTAAATTTTAAACAAAATAAATTTTCAGCTAAAATTATGAATATTTAACTGGAACACTTGAATTTTTGACCAAACAGATGAATTTTTAAACCAGAAGATTAATTTTCAAATAAAAAGAATTATTTTTTACAAAAAATACAATTTTTTAACAAAATACATGAATTTTTAACAAAATAATCGAATTTTTGATTAAAGGAGACAAATTTTCAACCAAATAGTTGAATTTTGAACTAAAACAAGAATCAATCTCAACCAAAAATGGAATAGTAACGTTTTTAGTGAAAAAAAAATTAATTTCTAAACCAAACATAAGAGTTTTCAATTAAAACAATCATTATTCAACTGAAATAGTTGAATTTTCAGACAAAAAAATTAATTTTTACTAAAAAATTAATTTTTACTAAAAAAGATAAATTGTCAACCAAAACTTGAATAATTATATTTCAAGTTAAAGAAATTAATGTTTAACCAAACAAAAGAAGGGATGAATTGTTAAATAAAATTCTAAATATTTAACTGAAATAGTTGAATTTTAAACCAGACAGATGAATTTTTTTACTGCAATGATGAATCTTTAACTAGAATAATTGAATTTTGGACCAAGAAGATGAATTTCTACCAAAAATTGAATAAATAAATTCATAGGCAATAAAAAAAGTTAAAAAAAAAGAGATGAATTTTCAACTAAAATTATGGAATATTCAACTCGAATAATAGTTACATTTTCATTTAAAAAAAAATTATTACCTAAAATATTTTAAGTAATTCATTTAATAAATTAAATTTTTGTATACAAAATTATAGACAATGAAATTAATAATTGGATGAAAAAACTTCACTTCATTGGCGAATTTGTTGATGACAGCTCTCTCAGCTCGCGGAAATTGTTACAAAACATTTATTTAATTTTTTTTTCATGAACATATTGCTTAAAATGTGTTGCCTCGAAAAAAAAAGTAAATAAACGTTTTCGAATAATTCCCGCGAAACGAAAGTGCTGCCATCAAATTTCCACTTCATAACCTCAAAATCCTAGTACCGATTGGTCCTATTGGGAACGATTGAAACTTTGCAACACTGAATCTTTCCCAGTCGTGCACACACGATTAAGAAACACGATTAGAAACAATTCAAATTTCTTTCTATCATTCTGAATTGTTTTCAATTAATTATTTCTAGAAGGGTAAACAGTTTGCTTTTTCTGAAAATTGTACGCCTAATAAATAATAATATCTTTTGTGTTTGCTTTACCGACATATTCTGTAAATCGCGAAATTACCAACCCGACTTTGCAAGCGGTTGGTTTGTGAATGCGCCTTTATGTTGTCCTTTTCAAGTGCGCTCTAAACGAACCCTTTTGGGTCTCTGCAGGTATCTATTGGAGCTCAAGTTCGAAAGGATACCAACTTTTATTTGAGCCGCAACATTAGTGAACCCCCAGTTTTTTTCTGTGATGTTAGAAAAGTCGCTACGTTTTTTTACAAATTAATATCCGTAATTATCCGTATTTTAAAGAGCTATTCTAGGGTTCGTTATAGCTGAGAGAAGAAACCTTATGCCAGTTATATATGCTTTATATGTTTTTTACAAAAAAGTATATTTGGGCCGTTATGAAAGACAATATATAAAATTTCCATATTACGACAATTTTCCCTTAAACATAAGAGATTATATAAATTGTCATATCAGCTTTAACGAATTTCGTGATTAGATGTTTTGCTTGAAACCGTCTCCAATGAAAACTAAACATCTGAGAAGGACAACCTTGACATGCGTAATATGAGAGATAACGACTATATGATAAACTATGTAATTATACAAATTGCGCACTCGAATATTCATTAGTTACAGTGTTAATTAAATTCTTCATTAATACATAAATTAGTTCTTTCTCTATAATTAGAAAATATGAGGATGGCTTATAGTCTTGTCTTATCATTGGCGGTTGTCCTCAGTTCTCTTGGTAAATATAATAATATAATATATCAAAATTTTTATGAACTTTTATCAAAATATATGCAAATCAGAATTTGTGCGACTTAATCTACATTCTATCCAAATTTTTATTTTCTTTCAAATTTTACTTGAGTTTGTCCAAAATAAGTATATATAATCTCAGTTTATTCCGGGGGAATTAAGAATCACTATTGATGCGAAATTCATGCCATATGTGCACGAGCAGTGAGCACTAGGGTGATCGACATTTTTTTTTTCTAATTTTTATCTACATTCCGTTAACCAGGATAAATTTCTAAATAGTATTCCATTTTTCTCGGATTTAAGTATTTATACTCTCTTCCTGATGGTTTAAAAATATTAATTTAAACAAAAAAGGCTATCGTAAAGTTGAGATAAAAGCAATGATTTGAATAGTTAGAAGTAGGTGAGAGGAGAAGTTCTGTGAACTACCCCTAAAAATTTTATTCTGTATTACAGCACGAAGGTTATTACAAAGCCTAAAAAAAATTTGGAACTGCAAACTCTTCACTATAAGCACCCCCCCCCCTTTTTACACGTAGAAAACAAGTTCTCATCGATGATAATATACATATATAAATAAATTAAGAAGTTCTGAATCAAATCATCAATTGCTACAAATTCTAGTGTGAAATAAGAGACAAATAAATCATTTGAAATTTTTTAGTTCAGAAAAAAATATTCACAAAAGAAAGAAACTGCTTAGAAAATTATTCTCATTGCTGTCTATTTATTATATCTTCATAACTGAAAAGTCAAAGGAATGTCTGAAATTGTACAGACAACCACAACTTTCTAGCATAACTCTGAGAGATGATAGTTATAAATAATAATAAAATGTGAAAAAAATTATGTTCGTTAACTAATAGTTGAAATTTTTAGAAAAAACCGCAACATTCTAGCATTATTCAAAGAAAATATTGTATGCTTTTTGTTGGAAATTTGACTTTTTAGTTGTATTCCAGTATTTTCACATTCTCATCAGAGAAGGTATTAGATTTGTGTAAAATTTCACCCCCTCCATTTTTGTAAAATGTCCACGTTTTGAAACATTCTGAACTAAAAAAACATGTTTTCGCGAATTGAAAGATTGGATTGGGCTTTGGTATACTCTTCATCTTTTTAGTTGAAAAATTTAACTATTTTGTTTAAAAATTATTTTATTTCTGTTGAAATTTGATTTTTGTAACTGCAAATTAATGAATTGCATTTTTGGTAGAGAATCAGCCTTCTTTAGTTGAAAATTCACTTAGTTCGCTTAAGATTCATGTTAATAAATTATGTTAAAATTCGTCTTTTGCGTTAGAAAATTAATCTTCTTGGTAAACAATTGATCCTTTTCATTTGAAATTCCAGTATTTGGTTACAAATTCATCCATTTCATTAAAAATTTCTCTTTTATTTGTCATTATTTGAAAATTTGTCCTTTCTCTTCTTCTTTAATCATAATGTGTCCCCTAAGGGTTTACATGACTTCCATTTCTTACAACACCTCCTTCTACATGTTTTATAAAATCTTATCCTTACTATTTACAGTTATTTACACCTATTTACAGAAAATCTTATATCTATATCCTTATTTCTATTTTTTGACATAACCATTACTTACAAATCTTTACGCTTCTAATTTAAGCGACTTCCATTTCCTTTTCCTTTCACTTCTCTTGTAACTCCATTTTGCCATTTTTTTCCATTCATTCTCTCATTCTTTCTCATTTGCTCCCCTAGCACCCTCTAACTCCTTCATCCACTCTTCCCCCAAACCATCCTCCCCTAGAATCTTCACCACATTCTCTTGCCAGCTTCCTTTATCTTCCATTCCTCTCCTACATTCTTCCCATACATGCTCCCATGTTTCCTCTTCCCATTCACAGATTCTGCACTTCCTGTTCTCTTTCTTATCCCAATACATAGCTGCCCTTACCTCGTTTCCCAATATAAATCTTGCTATTCTGGTCAATCTTTTCTCTCCCTATCCCTTTTCTAAATACTTTGGTACTCCTTCCTTTTTTATCATCTTATACCATTTATTATATTTTGATTCCTCAATCATCCCCCATCTTTCTATTAATTGTCTTTCCCTATCCTTTTGTTCTACTTCTTCATAGTCGACTCCAGTCTCGTCTTCTATACCTCTAGCCTTAAAGAACTCCCTCCTTTCTTCTTCCCATCTCGTTAATTCCATCGCCCTCCCTCTCCTCCCCTCTACCTCCATCAAACACTTTCTCGCTAACTCCTTGTCTCTTTGTCTTTTCTACATTTAAATTGAACTTTTTTCCATCTAAGTATTTCTCTAATCCTGTAATTAAGCCCGCCATCCCTTCTTCATCCTCTGCCATTAACACTATATCGTCTGCGTATGCCAGTGTATATATCTTTTCGTTCCATATCCTAACTCCTCCCCAGCCTTTTACCTTCATTTCTTCTTCCAAGTCTGATATTAATATATTAAATAAAAGTGGGCTCAGAGGACATCCTTGCCTTACTCCTCTCACCAACAAGAAACTATCTCCTACTTGCTCTCCTACCTTTACCTTGCTTTTTGTCTCTCTAAAAATTTCCGATACTCTCTTTATTAATCCCTCTCGTATCCCCTTTTTCACCATAACTTTTTCTATCTCGCCTCGTTCTAATGAGTCAAATGCCGCCTTTAAGTTCACGAATACTGCTACCATTGCCCCTTTCTCCCTTTTCATCCTCTTATTTACTAAATAGTTCAGAACATATATATTGTCCATCACCCCCATCCCTTTTCTAAACCCTGTCTGATTCGGTGGCTCTATCTTTTTCTCCACAAATTCTTTTTTTAACCTCTCCGATAGAACAGTCACATATACTTTATACAGTGTTGGCATTAGTGTCACTCCCCTATAATCTTTAACCTCCTCTCCTTTGCCTTTTTTCACTATTGGTATCACTACTCCTTCTTTCCATAACTCTGGCCACCCCTCTCCTCTCCATACTCTATTGCACACTATCCATGCCCATTCCTTTAATTCTGTCCCCCCATATTTCTATACTTCATTTGGAATCTCATCTATACCAAGTGCCTTTCCATCTTTCATCATCCCTAATACCTTGTCTATTTCTTCCCTTGTAATGTCCTCCTCCTCATCTGCTTCCCTACCATCTTTTCCTCCTTTCCTAACTTTCCTCTCTACCCCTCCTAGTAATTCCATAAACTATTTTTTCCATTCTACCATCTCAATATCCTGGTTTACTCTTTTCCTTCTTCGTCTCTCTCTATTTACCACCTTCCAAACCTCTTCTTCCGTCCTAGCCTTCTCCGCTTCTTCTTCAAACCTTTTATTTTCCTCCTCTTTTTTTTTGATCACACAACTCAGTATACTCCTTCTTTTTTCTCCTACATTCTTCTCCACTACTTGTCCCTTTTCTCCATTTTCTTAATCCCCTTTTCACTTCCTTCTTTTTCTGTTTACAATTCTCATCCCATCCACTTCTATCGCCTCCTTCACTAACTTCTTTTTTGCTTGTGCACTCTAATACTCCTTTTATTTCTCCTATAATTATTTCCATTTCCTCGTTTACTTTTCCTTCCCCCATTTTGATATTCCTGACTGTTTCTATAAACTGTTCTTTACCTTCCATTGACCAATCCCCTCTTCCTGCTCTTTTTACTTTTGCTTCCTTTTTAGCCTTCTTGATATTACTCGTTTCTCCCTCTACTGTCACTATTAAGGGAAAGTGATCCGAATCTACATAATTCCCTACCTCTAGTGTCTTAACCTTCTCTCTTACTTCGTCGTCCACTACCACATAATCAATTACCGTTCCCCTCTTTCCTCCTGAACGTGTATATTCCCCTTCCTCATCCCCCTCTAAACTTCCATTTAGGATAAACCATCCCATCTCCGCTAGGCTCTTTAACAACTTCTTTCCCTCCCCATTCAGTATATTGTCCTTGGATTTTCTCCCTCGCTCTCCATCCCATTCTCTTCCTCCTCTATCTCCTGTTCTCTCATTGAAGTCTCCTCCTATTATAAGCCTACTCTCTTGCTTATTTTCTTCCATCAGTTCCCTCATCTCCTCTGATTTTTCCTGCATATCTCCGTTCACATAAACCCCGACTATCTTCCACCTCTCTCCTCCCATATTTATCTCTTCTACTATTAATCCTTCTTTATGTCCTATCAACTCTTTTTTATCCTTTTCTGTTATACATTCGTTCCTTACACCCATCACGATTCCTCCCATTGATCTGCCTTTTTTATTCTTCCTCTTTGCATTTTGAACCTGCCATTTATAACCTCTTGGTAATCTTCCCCTTACTCTTTCTCATCCCTTTTCATCTAGCCACGTCTCCATCATTACTACTACATCCCATTGTGTTAAATTTTTCATAAACTCCCTATCCTTTCTTTCTAAGCCTGCTATTTTCCAGTAGCATATCTTCCAATCTTCCCTACTTTTGTTTCTGGTCTCTTTCTGTTTCCTACTATTTCTTATTTCTTTATCTCTTGTTCCTTTCTCTCCTAGTTTCCCGACTCCTCATTATTTACTATCCGTTCCTTGTCCTCGTCCCAATTCCACCATACACGTTCTATCTGTATTCTGCCAAACTTGACCCATGTTCTTCTTCCCTTTTTTCTTTCCTCTTCCGCTATTTTCCTTAACTTATACTGCATGTTCCTTTCTACCCATGTCAAATCATCCTCTATTCTCTCCGAGCTTCCATATAACACCCTCTTCTTTGTCATCACTTCCCTCTTATGTTTCCATTTCTTCAGCTTCACTAGCGTGTATTTTCTGAAAAAAGTCTACCTTAGCATCAATCCTTTTTAGTACTTCTTGCACGCCTTCCATTAGCTCCTTCCCCTCTAATCTTAGACCCTTTATCACTATGTTTCTTTTTCTTTCTTCTCTCTCTTTTCGAGCCTTTGTTCTATCTTTCTCAACCTTTCCTTCTCCTTATTCCCACTCTCCCCACCTCCAGACTCACGGTTTGCGCTTTCTATTTTTTTTATTCTGCCTTTCAATTCGTCTACCTTTTTATTAGGCTCTTCCTTCTTTTCTAGTCTTTGCTCCAACGTCTGCATCCTTTTCTCTAGCTTTTCCCTGACTTCTTCCCATTTCCTCATTTCTTTCCTAATTTCGGCCATTTCCTGCCTAATTTCTTTCCTTATTTCCTCTACCCGTTTCTCCTGCTTTTCTTCATACATCCCCATTACTTCTATCATCATTTCGCGCGTTTCTTTCAATCTTTCCTTTTCCAACGGATCTTTAGCCTCAGCTCTGTCTCTATCTGTCCTCTTATTTTTCTCATCCTTCTCTACAAAACTATGTTTTTCCGGCGGCGATCTATACATTTTTCAAGCTTCACTCTATATCTTCCTTGTCCTCACTGCTTCCCCTCTCCTCTCTCTTCCTTTTGATGAATGCCTCAATGGATCCCACGCTCTTCGCCCTCAATCTATCCTTTTCTACTGTTTTCCTATACTTCCCCCTTGCCCTCCTTTCTTTGTTCTCCCCTATCGGTGTACTGAAAACGTCGTGGTCTAAATCCCTGTTTTCCTTACTGGCATTCGCTCCGCTAGCCATGAATCCAATTCAAACTCTCCCGCCTTCTATTGTTCTCTGTCTCTATATATCGTCGCGTCTACCTGCCTTGCCTTTCTCCTTCTCTACCCTGCCCTGCTACGACTAACCTGGTCCTCCCACCCTGTCACAAACCTCAAACCCACATAACCTCAACTTCCACACAAATCTGTCTTTATCCCCAAAAATATCCTCACTCCCTTGTCAATCTTTCAATCTCTCAATCAATCCCTCACAAACGAACCCTTCTATACTCATCCACAATCCACTCACCTCAAATTTCACCACAATTATCCGAAAAACTCAGCATCAAACTTTCACCGCTA
The DNA here is from genome assembly GCA_932195095.1 of Andricus curvator. Classification (NCBI taxonomy): domain Eukaryota; kingdom Metazoa; phylum Arthropoda; class Insecta; order Hymenoptera; family Cynipidae; genus Andricus; species Andricus curvator. The sequence goes on from CAKNYM010049458.1 coordinate 121,287, forward strand.
TCACACACTTTCACGCGGGAAACGGAAGTCTGGTAGCAGAGTAACTGCAAATTAATGAATTTCATTTTTGGTAGAGAATCAGCCTTCTTTAGTTGAAAATTCACTTAGTTCGCTTAAGATTCATGTTAATAAATTATGTTAAAATTCGTCTTTTGCGTTAGAAAATTAATCTTCTTGGTAAACAATTCATCCTTTTCATTTGAAATTCCAGTATTTGGTTACAAATTCATCCATTTCATTAAAAATTTCTCTTTTATTTGTCATTATTTGAAAATTTGTCCTTTTTCTTAATTATATTCTTCAATGAAAATTCATATATATTATTGCAATTCGTCTTATTGAAAGATTAACTAGATTCTTAAAATTAATTTTTTTGTTCGACTTTTAGTAACATTTTTATCCCGATGGTACCTAGTATCATATATTAGACACAGAAATGTTATATCTTTTAGCCTACTTCAAGCAAAAAAAGGTAATTTGTTTTATTATAAAAATTAGATGATTGATTCCTGAATTTGTTAAAAGAATGTTAATCATGGGATATTCGCTCCTAAAATTGATTATCAGCCGAAACGAAATACACAAAAAATATATGTGTAGATTAGAGTAGTATAACAATTAATAAAATTAATACTAACATGAACAGAAAGTTAAATTTGAAAAAAATTCTAATCGAAAATTTGCCAGAACAAATAAATACTTTGATGTTTACAAAAACGCGGAAAGAGATTATTAAAGAAATCATTTTTTGTGACCTTTATGAATTTTGAATTTTTCACCCTAAAACTAATAATTTTAAAGTATGGTAGCCGCTGGTCCGGATGATGGCCGGTATTTTTTGAGATCCGAAAAACCTGAAAATGACAGTGAATTTAGTAGTTTTTAGTCAAATTTTACATAAAACTAATACCTTCTGATTAGTATGAGAATGCAAAAAGGACACTTTTTTACTTACGACTTACGACCGAGAACCACAATACTCACGGTTAACGAGCAATACAAATTCATTCAGAGGAAATATAAATTTTCTTAAATTTTCTTGAAGAAAATATCTTACTATTCTATATTTTCTCTTCAACTTGATTGCAATGATCATTTTTAACTTTTACCATACCGGCATTTCATACTTATTGAATGTTCGGTAATTATTTTTGAACAGTTCGAATGATTTTACAGAAAAGATTTTGTTCATTTACCGATTTTTTTTTCAAATCCGCCAGATCGTAACAAGTTCGGTACTCAAGTACACATTTCTTCCGTGAAGCACTAGCCGGATGAGAATACACAAAGAAAATTTAATCCTGTTTTCCTTGTTGCAGATATGAGTTCACAGTTCGAGTGTTTACCGAATGGCGATCCTATTCCGTATGTTCCTCGTTCCGGACCTTCTTATTCTTCTGAAAAGTGTCTTCCTCTTGTCAGACCACATTCTCCAGGTTCTTCTGAAAGGTCCCTTCTTCCTGCTGAGTCTTCTCTTCGTGCCAGGCCCAGGTCTCCTCATGCCAGATCCAGGTCTACTCATGCCAGGTCCAGGTCTCCTCATGCCAGGTCCACGGCTCCTCCTGCCAGGCAGCATTCTTTACGCGTACTTGGATATGGAGTGGAACAACTTAGATTGATTCGGCTTATTCCCATCAAGAATCCGAACCGGCTATTCGAAATTCGAAGATACACTTTTCCTCGCGATAAACCAATTCAATTGAAAACAAAACATGCCTTTACGTCTATGCCAACCGACGAAAAACTTACACTATCAGCGTCCAATGGTGACGTCTTTGCAATATTCGAGAGAAATAATACAAGGCTTCGTGGAATGTTTAGAACAAAAAGAAACATTCAAAAACGGGCAAAAATAAACATGTACAGTGGCGAGGTAAAAGATATGACCAAAGACGAAATAGCGGAATCACCATTAGGCAGCCATGCTCCAATCTCAAAGAGTTTTGGGATAGTTTTTGTAAACGAAATTCAGCCACACCATTGATTTAATTTTTTAGAAAGTAAAACTATAATTTTATATTGTTTGTGATCCGAAGTAGGATCAAAATGTTTCAAGTAATTGGTAATTACAATAAAAAGTTAATGTATTATCCTTCTTAAGGCTTCAATCTACATGTTACGTTCCCCTTTTTTTGGAAGCAGATATCAAAATGTTGATTTTTGTATCCTACTGAAAATATGTTGCGAGGAAAATATTTAAATGTCTTTCTGAAATTTTCAGCTACTTATGTAAGATACCGTAAGATTTTCTCTCACGTCTCATATCCCCAATCCAAAATTGTTATCCCCTTTTTCTCGTTTTTTCACTCAAATACGAACTGCATGATAAAAACCAATAAGAAAATCCAACTGTTCTTCTTTGAAAGTTAATTTTTTTGGGTGAAATGTGTACTATTATATTTTTGGTTGAAAATTCACGAAATTCATATTATCGGGTTGAAAATTCAACTATTTTTAAACAAATTCGTCCCTTTGGATTGACAATTCAACAATTTGAAATTTTCTCTCTCTTGTTTGGTATTTTTTTTGTTCGTTGAAAATGCAACTGTTTAATTAAAAATACATCTTTTTGGTAGAAATTTCATATTTCATGGTTAAAAATGAAACAGTTCTTTTGGGTTGAAAATTCACTTGTTTAGTAGAAAATTTTTTTCTAGTAGTTATATATAATTACAAGTGTGGGCACATCACACCCTTAATATGCTAACAGCACGCAGTATTCTCTAATGGTCACCCATCCAAGTACTAACCGCGCCCAACGCTGCTTAACTTCAGTGATCTGACGAGAACTGGTTTTTTCAGCATGGCATGGCCGTTGTAATTAAATAAAAACAAACTGAGCGTTTAATCGAAAAACCGAAAAAACTTTTTTTGTTTTTTAAAATAATTCTCAAAACTTTTGAGTTTGGTTCGAATATATCTAAATGAGCTTTTTTTTAAACAATATCATTAATCCTTTTCCTGCATGATTCAACAAAAGCGTATATTCGTGTGGCCCCATATATGGATATGAAACTTTTGTAACTAATTGTAAACAAATTAAGTGCCTAAACAAAAAACCAAAAATACGTTTCAATTTCCCTCCAAAATATCTAGGTGCGCATTTTCTATTTTTATTTTTCAATTTATTGTTTCAACGATTGAATTATTTTCTTAAGTTTTGTAATTGTTATAAATAAAATAAGTGTCAAAAGGGAAAACCGAAAAAAACTTTGGATTCGTCTCCGAAATATCTAGGTGTGCCTTTTTTTTTAAACATATTTTGGTGCCTCAAATAATTTTTTAATAATATATAACTTTGCAAAGCATGATAAAAGTCTTTCAACTTTTTTTTTATCTCGCTTCGATTTCGCGAAAAGCTGGCTGTTTCGATTTTTTACCTGAAAAATGGATTTTTCTCCATAACGAATGAGGCGAAAATTTTGTTTCTTATCGAAAAAGGGGGTGTAAGACATCCGAGATAGAAAATGAAGAAAAACATTCTTGGTGTTCACATATTCTTCCACATGGGTGAAATTTAAAAGCTTAATAATATTTCTCACGTCACGCGAAACTTCGATTTCCTTTCTGCGCATTTGTTTATAAAATTTGTTTATAACTATAAAAAATATATTCCGTTTTGTCTTCATATGTTTTTATGTTACTTTAAATTGGATTAAAAACGAAAATCGCTTAATGAATATACAAAACCACTCAAAAATCACCTACCATTATTTAAAACAATATAATTGTCAGTAACAATGTATAAATTCATAATAAAATATAAAGTTACGTTTCACGAATGTTTATAAATTTATTAATTATTAATTTATAAATGTTTAAATCGGTTTGAAATTGTAGCCGGAATCGTATTTTGAACATTTTTTCGTCATTTTGCCCCACTGTGCGCCGCAAAGCCTCTGGTTACTGTTTTGTTTCCTTCGGAATCAAAGTGAAGGGCCTGTCACAAAGCCACCAAACGCATTCTCAGATTGCGTATAGAGGGTCCCTGTACCAATTGTTTTCCACAGAATATGGTTACAATAATTAATAAGCCATCGCGGAAATGTTTCCAGGATGGTCCCCGAAGAAATAACCCCCAGGCGGAGGTGTAACAACCCTGCCAAAAGCTGAATGGCACCTGGGTTAGGTGTCTCAAACGGTGACTCTTGGATCCCGGGCGACCTTTCAGACTATGCAGTCTTATCCTTGCATGCGGGGTTCTACAAGGTCGGAGGAACCCTTTCCCTAGCTGCTCTTGGGAACAACAATGGTACCACGAAACCACCAAAAAGTTGTAGATGCTGTACAAAACTATCGAACGCGCAGAGCACCCGTCACTGGGAAACATGACGACGAAACAGACATTGCGTGGACGAATCAACTAAAGGATGACTGGCTACACTGCTACGATGCCAGCATCATACCTACTCAAGGAGGATTTATTGCGCGTATGCACACTCTATGGTGCCAGAAACACGCAGACTGTCAGCACGTTGCGCATCAGTCATTGCGAAATCAACGTGCGCACCTATCGAAAATGGATTTGTACGCGGAGCGCTGCCCCAACCGCTGCTTGAACAAGCTGCAGATGAAGATAAAGAAGCGACATTAAGACCAATCACGGAAAACAGCCACCTTCTGAGAGATGATCGCGATTTTAGGACAAGGAGGAACATTGACATGCAGGTTCCTCCTAGGCCCCAAGATCTGGCTGAAATGGATACCTCCCTCTGGACCATCAATTGTTCAGTTTATGGTGCTGCGAGAGCTTTAGCTGATTCAAGTCGAATGCTTGAACCGACGATGGATAAAAATACCAAAAGACGCTTGCATCAAATGAACAAGAAGATTGGATGAGCCAAACAATGAGTCCAGTGTTCAGTGTGTGGTTAACTAAATGACATTTGGTAGACCATTCATGGAAAGGATTCGAAAGTTCTCCCAAGAACTGAGGATCTACAATCACACACTGAACAAGTCAAAGCTGCTGACAATCAAGCAGCATATTGTTGACAAAATACGGGTGTTTTGTGAAGCAAGGAGAAGAATACAGAAGAGGGAGAGATAAATCAAGAGAATCAACAGTTTCTCGCTGACACATCGCGTCTCTTCAGCATTCTCCCTGTTTCTGTCAAAAATATCCCAAAGCCCAACGAGGCAGAGACTTTTTAGAGAGAGGTATACAAGATCCCGAAAACAATCTATTTGGAAGAATACATCCCTATCCTTAGAAGCTTGCGCCATAGATGGCTGTGATTTACTGTATCAAAAGCCTTTTTGAAATATATATAAAAAGCAAAAATTTTTCGCTTTGGGATAGTCAAATAAATCTGAGTTAAAGAATTAAGGGTGAAATTATGGTCTATACAACTTCTTCCAGGTGTGAAACCGGCCTGATTTTCTGAAAGAATTTAAATCTCGTCAACACCTTGTCAACAGAATCTGAAAGAAGATTTTAGCAATACTATTTAAAAAGGCAATGCCCCGGCAAATACGAGGATCAGATTTATCGCCCATTTTATGCCTTAATTGGATAGAGAGAAAAAAGAAGGTCTTGCCATACATGCATGCTTACATTGTTAGTCAAAGGAGACCGCAACCTAAATCTATTGACCGCTGTTCAAAAATCCTTAGGATTATTACAAGCTGCTAGTGAATTCAGTAGTGAAGAATCGTATTGTCTTTTCTTGGAGCTCCAGAACTCTAGGAAAGATCTTTTGATTTCCAGGTATTTTGCCTCCTCCAAATAGGCAAAACCTGGCCTTTTAAAAACATTTAAACATTGTCTAAGCTTACGGCGCATGAATCAATATTCTTCATCATTTTAAGGTTTTTTCCTCGAATACGCCATTTAGGCTTTGCAAGTAAATCTAACTTATCAGCGACAGTTGAGATTGTGGCAATTAAATTATTATTTCGGGCATTTATACCGCCATTGGAGTACACAGAGTTCCTAGAAATAGACATTTCGTACATGTAGTCATATTTACGGTTTGCATTCCAAATTATTTTATCAGTCAATGTTACACGCAACAAGATCGTTAACACTCATACCCTGAAATCCAAGAAAAGATAATGGCCTGGAAAATCTTTAGGAAACCTCCCATTCAAGATCATCAGTTCACCATCCTGAAGAATGTTAACAAGAACCTCCCCCCTTGCGTTGACCTCAGAGTCCAATGATCTTCGCTTATACAATGCTGCCGAATTTTCGGGGAGGATTAACCCTTCCAGGCCATTCCGGTTGCATTGAAATCGGCTCCTAAAAACATTGGTAAATCTGAAAAACCGGATATAATCTCGGAAAGGGCCTCCTCAAAAGCCAACATTTAACGAAGATACATGTAGAGGAAACTGATGCAATGTCAGACTTGAATACAGATTTTTAAATAAAAATTGCTAAACCCCCACTAGGGTGACCAACTTTAGCAGAACGCTGTGCATTACTTACAATAGCGGCGTGATCAGGGATCCAATCAGGGTATTTTAAATTCGGCAATGTTACCCATGTCTCGCCCGGCAACAGATGTCCGAGCTGTACGTGATCTGCAATATCAGAAAAATTGGAAATGCTGTAAGCATTCCAGAATAAGATGCAAAGATTGATGCCCTTAGGAGATTGACATAAGACTTCCTGATCAACGACTTCATTCTTTGCTGCAAGTTGCTAAGCCTTACCAGACTTAGTAGGTTTGTGACTCTTAGACTGAGGCTTCTCCGGCTTTGAAGCCAATTTTTCAATGAAGCAGTCCAGAGAGCTGTTAGATCCATCCATTAGGCGATTTTGTCGTGTTTTGGATTTGCTTCTTGACGAGGATTGAGTTTCAATCAGAAGTTGTTCATTTCGCATTACTTTTAGAAGGATTCAGCCTCCAGGGGAGAGAGCTGACGATCCTCCAGCATAATACCGCAGCAAGGTTCAACTCTTTAAAAGCTGCACGTTTGTTGAGAACCTCCTGCTTCCATCTTCCAGAATTGAAACGTACAAGTACGGACCTTTTGCCTTGTGGCCTCCCTAGTCGATGAATTGTACCAATGTTCGTTTCATTAGGTGAGAGACAAGCGCCAGTCAGAATATTGAGAACAACTGAGAAGAGGTCCTTGTTAGATTCTTCGTCTTCCGATAGGTTGTGAATCAGAACATTACAGGAGCGAGCTTGTCGCTGAAGAAAGCCAACCTATCGCTTCAGTGAACTACATTTTTCCTCTAATGCCTAATGAATTTCTTTGTGCTTTACATGTACTGAATTCAATTTTTAGAGCATCAAAATCGAACTTCAATTGAGCTGTGTCCTTTTCAAATAGTTTGACATCTTTTTGGTTTCCTCTGTGTCGGCTTTGATGGAGTTTATTAACTTTAGCACATTTCTATTGCAACTTATTTTTGTAAATAGTAGCTACATTGAATGTAGTAGATAAGAGCGATCGATAACAGCTGTCACCACACACACATCGCGCCAAGATTGGTTAACTCACACACACACTACTCGAGGGGCAATGCGCAATTTATAAGGATATCTGTTCAAGACCACAAGTTCCTCAGAATAAACTCATCCGTTTATATTTTTGGAATACGGAGTGTCTCGTCGTCCCGAAATTCGGGATGAGTAGTGAAGTATTTTTCATAAGCTTGGCTAGTCGTCCCGAATTTTTGAGACGATTAGTCCATACCCTTTTCCAAATCCCTCAATTTTTCGGGACGACTAGCCACAGCCTTTGGAATAATAAGATATATCCCTATGGAGTAATTACGTGTATTTTTTGCAATCTTAGAACGTCAACACAATTTTTTAATGACCGTATTATCCGTATTTTAAAGAGTTATTCTAGGCTTCCTTATATATTTGGGTTGTTATGAGAGACAATATATCAAATTTCCATATTACGACGCATTTCGCTGAAACGTAATAGATTATACAAATTTTCATATCAGTTTTAACGGATTTCGTAATTACATGTTTGGCTTGAAACTAACTCTAATGAGAACTAAACATCTAAGAAGGACAACCTTGACACGTGTAATCTAAGAGATGTCGACTATTTGATATACTATATAATCTGACGAAATTAGCACTCAAATATTCATTAGTTACAGTGCTAATTAAATTTTTCATTAATACATTGATTAGTTCTTTCTCTATAATAAGAAAATATGAGGATTTGTTATACTCTCTTTTTGTCCTTGGCGGTGATCCTCAATTATCTCGGTGAATATAATAATATTATATATCTATAATTTTTAGTACATTTTTTGTCTAAAATCAGTACGAATTTAATCTGAATTTATTCCGAGATTTTTGAAATCAGATTTTTTTAAACTTTTCGACATATCAAATGTATTTTATATTTATTTCTGTACCTTGTTCCGGGACTGCTTATTCAGATATTCCAAAATAAAGTAAAAATGTTATTTTTCATGATTTTCTTTCTCACCTACCCTGAACAACGTATCATTTAAATAAATTTATAATATAAAAATTCATAATATGGATATAATTTTAGTGAACAATTTTCTTAAATAAACTTTTGTCTTTTAATTTTTCTTTCAACCTTGTGTCGTTTTTCCAAAAACTTGACTCTTTTACTTTTAATGTTATTTTTAAAAATTAAAACAAAAACGACGCGCCCTATCAAAAAATTATTCAGAAAAAATTTGTAAACATTCTTTGCTGGAAAAACTTTTGTTCATTCATTTTTTTCGTAGATTTTATCATTTTTCCAAAAATTCAATTTTTTTTATTTTAAATGTTGTTTTTCACGATTAAGCGAAAACTGCGCATCCTACACAAAAATAATTATTAGAAAATTTGTAGATCTGTTTTGTATGAACAACTTTTACCTGTTTAATTTTCTATTTTTAATGTTATTTTTTACGATTATAACAAAAACTACGCGTCGTATCGAAAAATGATTAATAACATAGCAGACCTTTTTTGGTTGAATCTATCAAATCTATTTTTTTTTCAAATCCGCTACATCTTAACAAATTCGGTAATTTTCGAAGTACAAATTTTGTCCCTGGAGCACTAGCCGGAAGGTAACAAACAAAGAAAATTTATTCCTGTGCTTCTTGTTGCAGAGTTGAGTTCACCGTTCGAGTGTTTGCCTAATGGCGATCCTATTTCGTATGTTCCTCGTTCCAGACCTTCTTATTCTCCTGAAAGGTCTCCTCCTCCTGCCAGACATCTTTCTCCGGGTTCTATTGAACAGTCTCTTCCTTCTGCTGAGCCTCCTCCTCGTGCCAGGTCCAGGTCTCCTCATGCCAGGTCAAGGTCTCCACATGCCAAGTCCACGTCTCCTCATGCCAGATCCACGTCTCCTCATGCCAGGTCCACGTCTCCTCGTGCTAGACAGCCTTCTTTACGCGTTCTTGGATATCAACTGGAAGAACTTCGATTTGTTCGGTTTATTCCCCGCGAAAATCCCAACCGACGTTTCGAAATTCGAAGCTACACTTTTCCTCGCGACAGACCTATTCAGATAAAAGCAGAACATAATACTCTTTTGCCCATGCCAACCGAAGTCAGAATGGTATTATCAACTTCCAACGGTGACATCTTTGCAATATTAGAGAGAAACAATACAAGACTTCGTGGAATATTTACAACAAGAAGTGGAATTCTGAAACGGGCAAAAATAAACATGTACAGTGGCGAGGTGACAGATATGACTACAGAAGAAATGAATGAGTCTCCATTAGGCAGCCATTATCCAATCTCAAAGACTTTTGGAAAAATATTTATAGGCGACATTCCGCCACACCATTAATTTAATTTAAAAAAATTTAAACAAAAATATAATATTGTTTGTGGTCCGAAGTAGGATCAAAATTTTGTAAGTAACTAGTAATTACAATAAAAAGTTAATGTATGATCGTTTTCAAGTCTTTAATCTACCTGTCCCAGTGTCTCTTTTTTGGAAGCAGGTAAAAAATTTTGATTTTCATATCCTTGATAAAAATATGGTATGTTCAACAGTTAATTATTTTTGGGTGTGAAGTCTGCTATTTTATTTTTGGTTGAGAATTCATCTTTTGGATAGAAAAATTCAGTTTTCTCTAAAATCCAAAAATTTTGTAAAAAAAGTCATTTTTTTTTTAAATTTCAAATTAAAATATTTTTTTGTTTAAATACCAGCTATTAAATTATTCGATGAGAATTCAGCCTTCTTCTTTAAAATGCAACTTCTTGGCTAGAATTTGAACCACTTTTTTTGTGAGTACTTTCTTGAAAATTCCTTGAAAAATCGTCTTTCTGGGTAAAAAATTATGCGTCTTGATTGCACATTCAGCTGTTTGATTGAAAATTAACATTTTTATCGGAAATTCGTATTTTCGGGTTGAAAATTCAACTATTTTTAACCAAATTCGTCCTTTTGGCTTAAAAAATCAACAATTTGTTCCAAATTTTTTTCTTTCATGAATAGTAAATCTTTTTTGTCGGAAATTCAACTATTTGATTGAAAATTAATCTTTTTGGTAGAAACTTCATATTTTACAATTAGAAATGCAACAGTTTTTTTTGTGTTGAAAATCCGTATTTTTTGGGGTAAAAATTCAACTGTTTAGTAAAAGATTTTGAATTTTTTAAACTTTTGGAATTAATTATGAACAAACTGAGCATTTAATAAAAAAACTAAAAGCACCTTTTTATTTTGCTAAATTCTTCAATTGTTATAAACAAAATAAGTCTGAAAACAGAAAACGGAAAACACCTTTGAATTCGCCTCGAAAAGATCTAAATGGGCATTCTTTTAAACAATATTGTTAACCATTTTTCCACATAATTCAACAAAATTGTACAACTGTGTAGCCCCATATATTGATATGCAGCTTTTTGAATTAATTAATAACAAACGAAGTGCCTGAACGAAAATCTGAAAACAAGTTTGAATTCCTCTGCAAAATATGTAGGTGCGCAATTATTATTTTTTTTTTGTTGAAAACAAACTGAAAGTTGAAACGGAAAACAAACAAAAAAATGGATTCGTCTTCGAAATATCTGGGTGTGCCTCTTTAAAAAAAAAAAAACATTTTTTTTGCCATTCAATAATTATTTAATAATTTCAAGCTTTGCAAAGCATGAAAAAAATCTCTGATTTTTTCATATCTCGCTTTGGTTTCGACAAAACCTGGCTGTTTCGATTTTTTTACATTGAAAATGTATTTTTCTCCATTGAAGATAAGGCGAAGATTTTGCTCCTTATCGGAAAACAGTTTTAAGAATGTTATAATCTTGAGACATTGCGACATTTTCGAGGGGGAAAAGCGACTCATAAAAAATTCACCCCACTCTCTGGGAAAAGTGGGGGTTTAACTTTAAAATTCCAAAAGGGAAGCTATATTTTCTATTGCAGATTCAGATTCTCTATTAAAAAATACGTATGTTTTATTCTTAATTTTTTTTTTCGATTCGAGCCAGATGGCGAAGTATTGGCAATGAATGACACTGTTGTCTATTCAAGGAATGCGTTTCCAAACGAGAAATAAGAAAGACACATGGTCGGTTAGTTTAGGTTGTTCAGTACGGGATGGTTTGTTTAGGTTCGTGATGTTGCTTACGTTGATTTGAGTTGGATTTAGTACCTCAGTTACGGTCGTTCGGGTTGGATCAACAGTATTGGTTACCACATCCAAACCAATTACATTTAGTTACGTTCGATTTGGTTCGCTTTGTTGATTGCGTTTATTTGATTTTGTTGTGTTGGTTGCGTGCATTTGGGTTGGTCGTATTGTTTGCATTCGTTTGATTTCGTGATGTTGGTTACTTTCGTTTATGTTTAATTAACAGTGTTGGTTAGCACATCCAAACCAATTGAAATTAATGACGTTCGATTCGGTTCGCTTTGTTGTTTGCGTTCATTTGAGTTTCTTGTGTTAGTTGCGTACATTTGGGTTGGTCGTATTGTTTGCATTCGTTTGTGTTAGTGTTGTTGGTTACGTTCGTTTATGTTTGATTAACAGTGTTGGTTAGCACATGCAAACCAATTAAAATTAGTGACGTTCAATTCGGTTCGCTTTGTTGATTGCGTTTATTTGATTTTGTTGTGTTGGTTGCGTGCATTTGGGTAGGTCGTATTGGTTGCATTCGTTTGAGTTAGTGTTGTTGGTTACTTTTCTTTGGGTTTGATTAACATTATTGGTTAGCACATAAAAACCAATTACAATTAGTTACGTTTGATTCGGTTCGCTTTGTTGATTGCGTTCATTTAATTTGTTGTGTTGGTTGCGTGCTTTTGGGTTGGTCGTATTATTTGCATTCGTTTGTGTTAGTGTTGTTGGTTACGTTCGTTTATGCTTGATTAACAGTGTTGGTTAGCACATCCAAACCAATTAAAATTAGTGTCGTTCGATTCGGTTTGCTTTGTTGATTACGTTCATTTGAGTTTGTTGTGTTGGTTGCGTGTATTTCGGTTGGTCGTATTGTTTTCATTCGTTTGTGTTAGGGTTGTTGGTTACGTTCGTTTATGTTTTATTAACAGTGTTGGTTAGCACATCCAA
>CAKNYM010049458.1:133777-200215 GCA_932195095.1 Andricus curvator
GTTACGTTCGTTTATGTTTTATTAACAGTGTTGGTTAGCACATCCAAACCAATTAAAGTTAGTGACGTTCGATTCGGTTCGCTTTGTTGATTGTGTTCATTTGATTTTGTTGTGTTGGTTGCGAGCATTTAGGTTGGTCGTATGTGTTGCATTCGGTAGGGTTAGTGTTGTTGATTACGTTCGTTTGGGCTTGATTAACAGTGTTGGTCAGCTCATCCAAACCAATCCAAGCAAAACTAACCAGCACAACCAGATCAACCCAAACGAACGTAACCAACAGAACGTAAGCATCACAAATAATCCAAACCGAAAGAACGTGAGCATCACAACCAAACCACCCAAATCAGAGAAACTAAGACACCCAATCCAACCCAAACGAACGTAAGCAACATAACGATCCTAACCAAACCAACCTGTACTAACCAACCCAAACAATGCGACTGTTTGTATTTTTTATCTATAGTTTGGAAGCTTATTCCTTGAACAGTCAAAAATGTCATTTTTTGCCAATGCAGCGCCATCTGGCGCGAAACGAAAAAAATGTTTCAAATCAAACTTACGTGTTTTTTAATAGAGAATCTGAATCTGTAATCAAAAATATAGGTTTCCATCTGAAATTTTAAAATTAATACTTCTCCCACCCCCGGGGGGTGAGGTGTGGGGTAAATTCTGGCGGAGCCGCTTTTCCCTCTCGAAAATAAAAAATTTTTAATTACAAATATTTTTTTCGTTGGATGCGTATTTCTTGAGATATTTAAATGTCTCAAGATAAAAAAAGGCCGTGTATATAAATTTTCTATGTGATGACGGATTGCACTTAAACGTATAAGATTCTAAAAGTTGTCATATCAGTTTTATCAAATTTCGTAATTACATGTTTTTCTTGAAACTGACTCTGATGAAAACTAAATATCTGACAAGGACAATCTTGACATGCGTGATATAAGAGATAACGACTATATGCTATACTATATAATCTGAGGAAATTATGTACTCTCATAATTATTAGTTACTTTTTAAATTAAATTCTTCACCAATTCAGACATTAATTAGGTCTTCCTCTATAATTAGAAAAATGAGGATTTTTTATACTCTCTTTTTATCCTTGGCGGTTATCCTAAATGCTCTCGGTAAATATAATACTTTAATATATCTATAATTTTAAGTTATTCTTTCAAGCTCTACGCAAATTAGAATTTATGCGATTGAATCTAGATTCTATGTGTGTTACAGAAAATATAATTTAAAAAGTGTCCCCATTTATGTCGAATTCCTACCATATTCCCATTCGTTCTTTTTTTATATTCTTCCAAATTCGTTCAAATCTGCAAGAAAAGAGTTTAAAAAAATAATATTCAGAGGTCTCGCAAGCCACACGAATCTCTCGTCACAATTATTCATAGAATAAAAATAAAAAATAACTTTTTAAATTTCTCCGCCATAAGTCTGTCTTATGGGGTCCAAAGAAAACCACATAAGTGAACAATTCGGTTTTGCAAGCTTTCGACTCTAATTATCATTTGTTTGCGGTTTTATTCAGTTCAAATTGTTTCTAATATATGAAATATTACTTTTTTCTGATAATGAGATGTTTCAATAATGTTTCTAAAAAAGGACCCCGCACAAAATGTATTGAAAAAAGGTCTCGGTGGATTTTGATAATTTTTTGATACTTTGTAGAACATGAACCCCCGAACAAAAAAGCATAATGACAAAACCCCGAAAAATGCACAGATTTTCATCTGCACCGCGCCAAAAGTACCCTTTCAGACCAGCATTCACGCTACATAGAAGCTATTGGCGCGAAGTTCACTGAAAACACTTAGCACTCTGCAACTGTGACATTTTGTAGGTCATGGCCCCGCGATCAAAAAATCCCTGTGAAAAAACCCCGAAAAATGGACAGATTTTCGTCTGCACCGCGCGAAACGTACCCTTTTAAACCAGCATTCACGCTACATGGAGGCTACTGGCGCTACGCTCACTGGAAACACTTAGCACTTCGTAGCTGTGACATTGTGTAGATCATGACCCCGCGAACAAAAAATTCTTCTGACAAAACCCCGAAAAATGGACAGATTTTCGTCTGCACCGCGCCAAAGGTACCCTTTTAAACCAGCATTCACGCTACATGGAGGCTACTGGCGCTACGCTCCCTGGAAACACTTAGCACTTCGTAACTGTGACATTTTGTAGATCATGACCCCGCGAACAAAAAATTCTTCTGACAAAACCCCGAAAAATGGATAGATTTTCGTCTGCACCGCGCCAAAGGTACCCTTTTAAACCAGCATTCACGCTACATGGAGCCTACTGGCGCCACGCTCACTGGAAACACTTAGCACTTCGTAACTGTGACATTGTGTAGATCATGACCCCGCGAAAAAAAAATTCTTCTGACAAAACCCCGAAAAAGGGACAGATTTTTGTCTGCTCCGCGCCAAAGGGACCCTCTGGAGTAGCATGCACGCCACATAGAGTCTATTGGCGCTACGCTCACTGGCAACACTTAGCAGACGAAAATCTGTCCATTTTTCGGGGTTTTGTCATTATGATTTTTTGTTCGGGGGGCCTTGTAATAATATAATGGAAGTAAAATAATTGTTTGAGCAATTTATTGCTACTTATAACAACATTATCTTAGAATAATGCTAGAAAGTTGCGGTTTTTTCTGAAATTTTCTACTTTTTGTCCACTTTCTATTTAGAGTGAGGTGATAATTAATTCATTTCAACAAACATAATAGTTCATACAAATTATTATTGTTCATAATTATCTTCCAGTAATGTTATAGAGTTTTGGTTTTTTTCCTAAAATTTTCAGCTTTTCTTTGACTTTTTAGTTATGAACAAATAATAAATGATCATCAATAAGGAGAACTAATAGTTACAGAATTTAGAAAAAACGGCAACTATCTAGCATTACTATTAGAGAAGATAGTTATAAACAATAAAAATTTGTGTGAACAATTATGTTTGTTCAATTATATTCATTTTCTCCTCGCTCTTAGTGAAAAATGGAGAAAAAGTTGAATATTTCGGAAAGAACCGCAACATTCGAGCATTATTCAAAAAATATTGTTATAAATAACAATAAATTGGTGAAACAATTTTACTTGAAAATTAATTTTTCTGTTGGAATTTCGACTTTTCAAGTAGACAATTTATCTTCTTGGTTCATTTCATGTTTTTTTTGTGTGAAAAATTCAACTACTGGGTTGAAAGGTCAACTTATTTATTAAATTTTTTTTTTCAGTATTGAAAACTTATCTGTTTAGTTGAAAATTGTAACTATTTTTCCTAAAGTTATTTTTTTTAGCTGCAAATTCAACTATTTCATTTTTGACTCGAGATTAAACTATGTACTTACATAATCATCTTTTTCGTAAAAATTGGTCTTCTTTGTTGAATTTATTTGATTTTGATTTAAGATTAACATTCTATTTAATTGAAAATTCGTCTTCCTTGGTTCAACTTAACAGTTTTTAATTTAAAATTAACATAATTGAGGTTGAAAATTCAAATATTAGGTTGAAAGTTGAAAATTTGTCGAAAATTTATTTTTTAGTTGAAAATTCGTTTTATTTTTGGTGAATTTTCATGTTCTTTATTTTGTTGAAAGTTAATTTCTTAAACGGAAAATCGTATTCTAATGTATAGAATTCCTGAAAATAAAACAAGAATCCAACGATCAAAGGACAACCACCACAAAATGCTCCTATTGCAATTCCTAAGAACAAAAAAAATTTGTTTCTTTGGCCAAAAATAAAAAAGAGGATAGAAAAATAAGAAGGCAACAAACCAAATCCCCTTCCTTCTCTTTTTTATTTCTTTTGTCTTTTTTATTTTTATTATTATCAAATCACAATATGAAAGCATTTATAACTATTTCCAACGTTTCAGTGCTCATACAGCACACTTGTCAAGGTAAGAAAAATTAGTAAATTTTTCAAAGATATCTAAAGGATCCTTACAACAAGTTATTATAGGATTCATTTCAAATGGTATACGGAAAATAGTACAAATATTAATTTTTTTTTTTAAATTCAATAGTTTTCGAAATTTGACCAAAAAAAGGGAGAACAAAAGTATTAAAAGAACTATATTCTCTCAATTTCTTCTGATTATCTTTAGATAACATGTTATTTTGTTTGCTGTTGATTTGTTGAATTCTTATTGTGATATGTTTCTCAATAGACTTCTGTAGGTAATGATTAAGGAAAAGGTGAAATTTAAAATTTACCTGAATACGTACTTTTCCTATACCAATTGGCTGTTTAACTAATTCAAGGGGTATACTCGGAAACATTGCAACAAACATTGCTTTCAAGAAGCTAGATTTTGTTTTGCCCTTTTACTTTCGGTATGTTGATGACACCTTATTATGTCTTCCTCTAGCAAAGTTGCAGGCAGTTATCGATGCCTTCAACAGTTTTCATCCAAAGCTTCAATTTACCCATGAATAGAGGAAAATGATCAAATCAGTTTCTTGGAAATAGAACTAATTAAAGGTCAGCATTGTAATATTATTACCAATTGGTATAGGAAAAGTACATATTCAGGCAGAATTTTAAATTTCTTTTCGGCTCATCCTTTTCAAAACAAAATTGCAGTAATCAAAAACATAGTTGACAGAGCTCTAGTTTTGTCCCACGTATTATTTTACGAAAAGAATTTGAATATTGTTAGGAATATCATTTTTCTTAATCATTACCCACAAAAGTTAATTGAGAAACATATCACAATTAGAATTCAACAAATCAAAAACAAACCAAATAAAATTATATACAGATAATTAGGAGGAATTGAGAGAATATAGTTCTTTCAATACTTGTGTTCTCCCTTTTTTTGGTCAAATTTCGAAAACTATTGAATTTTTGTTGAAAAAATTTAATATTCATACTATTTTCCGTATATCATTTAAAATGGATTCAATCATAACTTCTTGTAAAGATCCTTCAGATAAATTTGAAAAAGGACTTCTTAATACTAGGATGGACAAACACAAAAGTGATGTTCTTTTCGGACGTTCTTATAATACTGTTCTTGCTAGGCATACAAAAGGGTTTCTTTGTGTTGATTATGAGTTTGACTGGGATAATGTTGAAATTTTACATAGTGAAAGTCCTGAGAGAAAGAGAGAGTTCGTAAAAATGCTCTACATTAAAAAACAAAATAAGTTAGCAATTAATTTGATAACTGATTTGGATAAATTAAACAAAAGTTATTCTTTATATATATAAATATACAGAAACAGCTTAATTCGATCATTATTGTGATGCTACCAACTACCGACTAAAAACCACCACACTTTCTCCTTGGCATGATTCCCCCCGGAACCGCTTTCGCATTACTTCAGGGGGTGCCGTTCTTTGGCCGTGCCTCCGCCTTCATCCATTGTGTCAGCTTGGCCTTCTCCTGGTAAAACTGGGCTTCTCTTCGGACCTGCCCAGCTTCGATGTTAGCTTGCACGTCCAAGAGGCTTCTTCAACGAGGCTGCCTTTCTGAACGCCAAGCATCTTATGGTCCCCGGAAGATGGTCTGTCCGGGGTCCTCCCTGTTTTCCAGCGCAGAGATAGCATTGTGGTCTGCTGTTGCGTTCCACAGCTCTGTGCCCCTCTTCGCCGCATCTCCAGAAACATTTTGTCCGATCTGGACCTTCACATTTCGCTGCCAGATGGCCGTAGCCATGACAGCGATAGCACCTCGTGGACTCCGTCTTCTTACGGACCCTACAAGAGACCCAACCCACCTTCAGGTATCCTGTTCGAGGTAGCCTTGCGGCCCACCCCTCACTCATCTCCACAAACGCCTTCAGGGTTCCCCTGTAGGCCTTTTTCGTCATACAGACTCTGACGTCTCCCAGGTGGTTCTCTTTGGAGTGAATCTTCAGAGCGTCCTTGATCTCTCCTTCCTCCGTCGTTTCGTCTAGATCCAGGATGTCGACTTCGGTGCGAGGGACGAGCTCGCGTACGTTTCCGGCTTCTCCGACGACTTCCTTGATACATTTGGCAATAGGTTTTCATGAATCTTGACTTTCTCTTATTTCTGATGTGTTTATAATGGATTTGCATTTTCACCCACACTTAGACCTCAGGTATCGAGGAGATAGCGTCCTTGTTTCGTCGCTGTTCCCACATGCTCTAATTTTTCTTACCTTGATAAGGGTGCTGTATGAGCACCGAAACGTTGGTAATTGTTATAAATGCTTTCATATTGTGATTTAATAATAATAAAAAAAAGGCAGAAGAAATAAAAAAGAGAAGGAAGGGGATGTGGTTGGTTGCCTTCTCATTTTTATTTCCTCTTTCTTATTTTTGTCCGAAGAAACAATTGGTTTTTGTTCTTAGGAATTGCAATAGGAGCATTTTGTGGTGGTTGTCCAAATTTGATCGTTGGATTATTGTTTTATTTTCAGGGATTCTGTCCATTAGCTTGAGTGTTGAACGTTAAATGGGATTTTGAATTTGATTTTAATTTAATGAAAAAATGAATTTTTTTGGTTGCCCGATTTCTCTAGCCAGAAGAAAATAAACAAAAAAAATTTAATCCTGTTTTTCTTGTTGCAGAGCCGAGTTCACAGTTCGAGTGTTTACCTAATGGAGACCCTATTTCGTATGTTCCTCGTTCCGCACCTTCTTATTCTCCGGAAAGGTCTGTTCGTATTGTTAGACCTCATTCTCCGGATTCTCCTGAAAGGTCTCTTTTGCCTGCCGAGTCTCCTTTTCGTGCCAGGTCCAGGTCTCCTCATGCCGGGTCCAGGTCTCCTCATGCCAGGCAGCCTTTTCTACGCGTACTTGGATATAAAGTGAAACATTTCAGATCAGTTCGGCTTATTCCCAACACAAATCCAAAACGGTTATTCGAAATTCGAAGATACACTTTCCCTCTCGATACGCCAATTCAAGTGAGAGCAGAATATAATAATCTTGTGCCCATGGTAATCGAAGAGAAAATTGTATTATCAGCGTCCAACGGTGACGCCTTTGCAATATTAGAGAGAAATAATACAATACTTCGTGGAATGTTTACAAAAAGAAATAACATTCAAATACGGGCAAAAATAAACATTTACAGCGGCGAGGTAAAAGATATGACTAAAGAAGAAATGACGGAATCTCCAATAGGCAGCCTTCATCCAATCTCAAAGCATTTTGGAATACAATTTGTAAACGACATTCAGCCACAACATTAATTTAATTTTGAAACAAATGTGAAACTAAAATGTAATATTGTTTGTGATCCGGAGTAGGATCAAAATATTTGAAGTAACTGGTATAATTACAATAAAAATTTTGCTTTAAAATTACAAAATTTGGTAAAAAAAAAGTTGCAATTTTGTTTCTTGCTCAATTAAAGAATTACATTTTTCGTTGAGAATTCATCCTTTTACTTGAAACTTCAACTACTTGATTAAAAGTTTAACTACGTTTTATGTAAGTACTTTGTTGACATTTTTCAAAGTTTTGTAATTAATTATGAAAAAACTGAGCGTTTAATCAAAAAACTGAAAACACTTTAGATTCCGCTTCAAAATGTCCAGGTAAATATTAAATTTAAAAAAAATCATTGCCTAAACAATTGAATTATTTTTCAACGTTTTGTAAATTTTATAAACAAATTAAGTTTTAAACGGAAACCCGACTAAACCTGTGGATTCTTCTCTGAAATATCTAGGTGTGCTTTTTTTTTGTTTTGTTTTTTGAACCATTTCTTAGACAAATTATGTGTAAATATGTTATTAAATAAAAAATTATATGCTGGTGATTGTGAATTCCCTTTTGTTGAGGCTCCTTCGGCTTTAACGAATACATTTGTTTCTTATTTTGCAATAAATTTTGTCCTCAGCTATCCTGAAAAATGTATCATTTCAATAAATTTATATTTTTACAATTCATAACATGCATTGGTATTGAAACATACGTATTTTCATTGTCTTGTTTTTATGACTGAAAAAAATTGTGATTCCTATGAGGAAAAAACAATTTTGTTATTAAACATTTTATTGCAACTTGTGCCATTTTTCCGTTTATTTTCAATGTTATTTTTACAATTGAAACAAAAAATACGCATCTTAGAGTGAAGTGGGCAAAAAAATTTTTTAAATAAAAAGTTATTCTTACTTGCGTCGTTTTTGCAAAAAGTTAATTTTTTTATTTTTGATGTATTCTTTTAACAAAAGTTTATGACAAATTTTTAAGTCTTATTTGGTTGGAACACTTTTGTCTATTCATTTTTTTTGTCTCTTGCGAATCAAGGACAGTCGGGATTTCAAACAAAAAATTGAGTTTTAAAATTGAAATTGAAAATCTCATTACTACCTAAAGATGTTACTTATTATAACTAATCAAAATCCAGGATGTTATCCGGCGATTCTCAATAATCGAAAATGTTTCTCCTCCAATTATTTAACAATTCAGGTTTTCTCCTGAAGAACTAATTTGATTAAATCTACCTTTTCAGGTTGTACTTTCTTATTTCCAAAATTTTATGTTTTTGAAAACATTTCTAGCACAATGAATATAAATAATTCACATAATTTCATTTTAACTTTCTGATAAGGTAAATATATATTTGTTCTTTTATCATTCGGTATAATTCTTACTTTTCTTTTTATAACAGGATTGCTACTATTTGTACAATGAAATTCGCAAAATATTCAAAGCGGCGGAGCCACTACTTTATCTTTCATTTTATCTTCATCCTTCTCTTCATCAAATAATAATTCTTCAACCTCTTTCGTATCCTCTAGTCTTGTATAGATGTCCGATAGGCCAGTTAGATCTTCCTCTGTTTCTTCTTCTTGTTTTTCTTCTTCTGTTTCATCTGTCTTATTTTTATCATGCTTATTTTCAACTTCAAATCTAGAATCAAAAGTAGACGCCAAGACTTTGCGAATCAAAAACTTTGGATTAAAATTATTGGATCTGAGGTCCTCATCACTCTGTAGAAAATATCTGCTAAACTTACAGAATGACTATTGTTTCTGCTACGATCTTGTTTATATCTCTTGTAGTTTTTGTTACGCATTTCTGATGCTTTTTCACGAAGCATTTTCATAGGTAGCAAAACTGTTTCTCATGTTGTCGGCGCCATGAATTAGAATTTTGTGGACCCTTGATCTATCAAATAAATTATCAAAACCTATCAAATAAATCTGGCCTGATTTTAAGCTGTACAAACCAAACTATTAGGATAGTTTTGAAGTTTGAAAGCAACTGTTCGCCAAGTCCTAAGTATTCAGCTAGTTCTTCTGGATCCTTAAAAGCTCTACGAACTGTGTTGCCGTTATTGGTGCTACCTTCTGGTCTTGGTTGGTCTACATGCAAAGATAGTTTGTCCCAGCAAGGCTTTCTGATTTCAAGTTTTCTCATTTTCAATTTGCCCTTTTGTTCCTTCTTTCTCATTTGCCACGTTTTGATATCCAATCTATATGCGATGTGTAAGCAGCAATCAAATAATCTTATCCATGGATATATTGGACTTATTTCATGTTGGAGTGACTGTGGGTTTGGAAGGAAGAAATTGTTACTTTCATTCGAAAGATCATTGAATAATTTGTGTTAAGAAACAGAAAAAATGGATCATTCTGATAATTTTGGTGATCTATCATTCCATAATATCACATTATCTTTAGTTCTCCATCTCAATGGTATCAGTCTGGCTGAAAACAAACTTTAATTATTGGCATTTGCAGACATGTTTTAATACTTCTGGTTGTAGGAGGAATACACAGTACTTCCGTCAAATCCGTGCGAAAAGAAAAATAATCGTGGTATGATTTGGTCATGTTTGAAGATGAAGTTTTGCTTCGATTTCTGTAATTTATAAAACTTCTTCTGGTGGTCACAAAACTTTACTACAAACGATAATACTTGTTCTGGAGTCAATTTTACAACTGTATTTGGTTTTTCAAGCAATTTTCTCACTTCTCTTGCTCTTTGTGGACTGTCTTGGATTTCTTTTCGAACTGCATTAAAATTTTTTTTTCAATTTCTGGCTACATAACCACACCCACTTATGAAGCGGTCTTTTGGTTTTTAGAGAACTCAGTTGCACTTTTAATTTACCAAAAATGTAAACAACTGCCACATTAATAACATCGGGCCCATTGTCGGATCCATGCGCGCTGAACAACAAATAAATTATTTCCCGTTCCGTAAACTTGGGAATGTTTATTTTGTCAAGGAAAGAATTTACAAGACACTTAATTCGCCATTTAGTGGCCAACAAAAAAATCATCTAAGTTCAGGGAGCATGCATAAAAACAGTCTGTACCAAGTATTATACAAATCTATAAAAAAATGCAATTTTGGTCGTGATATTGGCCACTTCATTTTGAATTATTTATTTTTAATTTCAGGTTCGACCGCAGTCACCTGAAAACCTATTTGTACTTACGACTATACAAATCTATCAAAAAAATTCAATTTTAGTCGTCATGTTGGCTACGACATTTTGAATTATTGATTTTTGACATCTGATTCAAGATTAGTTAGCGGCTGAAACTCCCAAAACCCATTTTTTACCAATGGGCTTTTTATGACCTTATAAAACTGATTCATCAAAACGAAACTCAAAAAGGAATTTTTTATTTGCATTCTATCGTTAACTGTGAACAGAAATGTTGCGGGTTTCGGCTTGTGGGACCTTTAAATATAATTTTTATGTGGATTTGAACCTAGATTGCCCCTTATTTTTCAAAATCATATTTTTTCATTTTCACACCCTAGTTTTGCTCAAGTGCCCCAAAAAATGATGTTTTATGAATTTGAACGAAATCAGTGAACATTAACCCGCGCCCCGAAGACCGTAAAGTTTCCCATTGATTTAACATACGAGAAAAGGCAAAATCTTCTTTCTGTGTGATTTCATCACTAACATATAGCTCTGGCGTAAATTCTAATACATGTTCGTATTCAGAATACTTCAAAGAATAATAATCGACTGCAATTTTCATATTATAAAATTTTAAAACCCTTTTATTGAGCACCAAAGAGTCTCCCACAAGTGCTAATTGGGAGTCAAACAAATCTTTCAACAAAAATAATCACTAATGGATAAGTTTTTGATTTACAATCATTCTTTGATACGTGGCCATACCACGCTGAAAAACCCAGTTCTCGTCAGATCACTGAAGTTAAGCAGCGTTGGACGCGGTTAGTACTGGGATGGGTGACCATTCAAGAGTACTGAGTGCTGTTGGCACATCGTGGGTGTGGTGAGCCCATACTTGTAGTTATTCATAACTAAAAGAAAACTGTCCACGTAGAAACACTACCCGAACCGGGTAGTGTCACGCCTACCCTGAAAGGGAAATGGCTTAATGGTATACTTTGACTAAGCTTTCATTGTTTAAATAACTTAATTTTTTAAAACGATAGATTTCTGGTAAAAGTCGCAAAATAGTTATGATTCTTATAATAGTAAATGTGAACAATGCTATTATTTGTTCATCACGGTAACTTGAAAAGGGCGACGAGAGTGACCGAACTGGCATTTGAATTCTGAAGAAATTAAAAGAATTCATGATGAATTGCAAATATTTCGATTGAGTACCTCACTTTATTGCGTACGTTATTTCGGTGCTTCGGTACTTTTCCTTGTGGAAAAGTGTTTGTGATTTGACCAGGGGGGGGGGGTGACAATCCCGTTTTGTCGTCCGTTATAAAATCTTGAAATAAAAATCTGGAAAAATATGCCGGAACAGAATACACAAAGAAGATTGAATCCTCTCTTTCTTGTTACGGATTTGAGTTCGCAGTTCGACTGCTTACCTAATGGCGCTCCTATTCCGTATTCTATTCGTTCCAGAACTTCCCATTCTCCTGAAAGGTATCTTGCTCCTGCCACACCTCGTTTTCCGAATTCTTCTGAAAGGTCTCTTTCTCCAGCCACACCTCATTCTCCGAATTCTTCTGAAAGGTCCCTTTCTCCTGCCGAGCTTCCTCTTCATGCCAGGACCAGGTCTCCTCCTGCCAGGCAACCTTCTTCAGGCATACTTGGATTTGACCTTGAAGAACTTAAGTTTGTTTGGCTTATTCCTCTCACGAATCCAAACCGGATTTTCGAAATTCGAAGCTACACTTTTCCTCGCGATAAACGGATTGAATTGAGAGCAGAACATAATTCCCTTGTGCCTATGTCAACTGAAGAAAAAATAATATTAGCAGCGTCGAATGGTGATGTCTTTGCAATATTAGAGAGAAATTATACAAAACTTCGTGGAATATTTACAACAAGAAGTGGAACTCTAAAACGGGCAAAAATAAGTATGTACGACGGTGAGGTAGCAGATATGACTACAGAAGAAATGAATGAATCTCAATTAGGTAGCCATTATCCTATCTCAAAGAGTTTTGGGATAGTATTTCTGAAAGACATTCAGCCACATCACTAGTTAAAAAAAAAATTATCTAAGATATAATATTGTTTGTGATCCGAAGTAGGATAAAAATTTTGCAAGCAATTGGCAATTACAATTAAAAGTTAATGTATAATCGTTCTCAAAGCTTCAATCTATGTTAACTCCTTAGTCTTCCTTCAAAGGAAACAGATAAAAAATATGCTTTTTATTCCCTGATGAAAGATGTTATTAAGAAAATGAGTATACAATATAGGCTCATAATGATATGCCTATAAGGGGCCATTAAACATTAAACGTAAGGTGTCTATCTAAATTGTAACCCCCCCCCCCACCCCCGTAAGACTTGCTCTGACGTTCCATCCTCCTAACGCAAAATCTTAATCCCATTTTTCTCTTTTTTACACTTACATGCGGACTGAATAGTAGAACCCAATAAGAAAATCCAACTATTTTTGTTTGAAAGTTAATTATTTTTTGGGTGAAGTGTGTGCTTATATATCTTTGATTGACTATTCATCTTTTTTGGCAGAAAATTCAACTATTTGGTTCAAAATTAATATTAGGAGTTTTATATTTCATTGTTAAAAATGCAACAGTTTGTTTAGAAACTCATCTGTTTGGTTTTGAATTAACCTATTGTGATATATTAGGATCATAGTAACTAATCTCATCAGATTTAAGGAGGAAATCATATTTATTAAAGGGAACCTTAATAACAGGGGCTCGGACGACAATAGAGTGACCTTTGAAATTTGTAGCAAAATCTTCAGCTGCTTCGCTTGTACTTGAATGTAAGGCGGAGAAAATGATTGTTCAATTCCTAAGTTTTTTAAAAATATTGCAAATTCAGTACTTCTAAACTGTGGACTATTATCCGTTACCAAATGATTCGCTTCAACAAAACGAGCAAATAATTTTTCAAAAACTGATATCAATCTTTCCGCTGTAGTGAATGTTTCCATATCTACAATTTCTGGCCATTTAGAATGAGCGTCGATTATAGGCAAAATCATTTTACCACAGATAGGACCTAAAAAATCTTCATAATCTTGTCCAAGGAGTTTCCAGCCAGACCCAAGGTGTACATCTCACTTTGTCAGGATTATCGCAATTTGATAAACACGCTTCACATTTCTTAGTTATTGAATCAATATCTTAATTGATTCCTGGTCACCAAGGAAATGATCTGCTAACCGTTTTAATTTTTATAATTCCCATATATGTGATTCATGCAACTCTTCTATCACTCGTTTCATTAAACTTTCAGGTATAAAAAATCTTCTTCCAAGCATTACTCAATCTTTTTTGGAATACAATTCTAGTTTTGCTATGTTCCACGTATTTTAAATATGTGTCTTCTGATTTGAAAATCGTTTTTCCATCACTTGAATCCAATTGTGGTAATCGTGATGAACCATCTGCATTTATATGTTTTTTCTGACTTACCATATTTCATATTATATCTGAATGTAGATAAATAATGTGACCATCTCTGGAAACGGTTTGCATCTACTATCGGAATTGATTTATACGGCCCAAATTGATGTACTAACTTTTTATGATCAGTTCTAAGTTCAGATTCTCTACCGTAGAAATATTCATAAAATTATTCACATCCAAACACAATCGGTGCTGCTTCTTCATCAATTTGAGCGTGACATCTTTCATTTTTGGGAATCGTTTGAAAGGCGGAAGCTATTGGTTTTTCTTATGTGTCTGGAAAAACATGAGCTGACGTAATTTCGGATGCTTCATCACAACTCTCAGACCATTTCCAATTTCTGTTTTCGGTGCTTCAATGATTGCTTCTATTTTCTCATCTGTTTCATGCAATCCATCTTTGTTTATTTTGAAACCTAAGCAAGTTATAGACTGTTTAAAAAATTCGCTCTCTTTTAAGTATACTATCACACCTTTACTGAGCAATCTTTGCAACACGATTTTTAATCTTCTTACATCAGTTTCTGTATCAGGAACTGTTACTATAATATCCTCAATGAAAACAGCTACACCTGGTGTATCTTTTAATATTTGTTCAATTGTTCGCTGAAAATCACCAGGTACAGATGCAACTCCGCACGGCATACGCGTGTACTTTAATAAGCCCTTATGTGTCGACATAGTTAGATATTTTTGGCTTTCATCATCAAATAAAATTTGTTGATACCTTAAAGAGTTACCTTGAAGTTACCACAAATTTTAACTAAACCATCTGGTTTCAAAATTGGAATAATTGCTGTAGCCCATTCAATTTATTCCACTGGGATTGAATTTCCCAATTTACTAATCTTTTTAACTCATTTTCTACTTCATCTTTTAATTTCAGTGCTAATTTAAATGGTTTCTCAGCTGATGGAATGATATTTTCTTCCAAATACAGCTTGATTTTTTTACCCATTAACGTACCTTGACCTGGAGAGCAAAGTTCTGCAAATTCTTCTTTAATACTATCCGTTACTTAATTTTTTTCTTGCAAAATTTCAATCATTACAGAATCTGGAATTCTTAAAGGCCACAATCCAAATTTTTGTAACGAACATCTGCCAATTATCGGTGGTCCTCATCTACCTTTTCTGAAGTTATGCTTTTTTATTTCCAGAGTGTCATGTTTTTTTATTTCTACAATTTTATGTTTTTGAAAACATTCCTACCACAATGAATATAAATAATTTACATAATTTTTTCTCAACTGTCTTCAACTTTTTGATAAGTTAAATATATATTTGTTCTTTTATCATTCGGGATGATTCTTAGTTTTCTTTTTAATACATAAGTGCTACTATTTATACAATGACATTTGCAAAATATCGGGTTTTCTAGCTATAATAATTTCTTTTTAATAATAACTTGAGGATACATATCTCTATCGAAACGCGTTGTTAATCAACATCAATAAAAGCGCGAATATACTGGTAGAAGCCACTAATGGATATTCATTTACTATATAAATTTTTCATCTTGCGACAGATTTCACTTAGACGTAAGAGATTATATAAATTATGATGACAGCTTCAACACATTTTTTAATTATATTTTTTGCTTGAAACTGACTCTAATGGGAAGTAAATATCTAAGAAGGACAATCTTGACACACGTAATCAAGGAGATAACGACTATAGACATACTATATAATCTGATGAATTAAGCACGCGAATACTCATCAGTGCCATTTTTATTTAAATTCTTTATTAATATATTAAGCTGTGTTTCCTCTAATTGGAAAATATGAGGATTTCTTATACTCTTGCCTTATCCTTGGCGGTGATCCTGAATTCCCTTGGTAAATATAATAATATTATGTATCCATAATTTTAAGTACATATTTGAGGCTGTAAGTAAATCAAAATTTTTGCGATTCAATCTCTATTCTATCCTATAGTTGCTGTTTTCTTTTAAATGTTACATATGTGCACGAGCAGTAGGGTGCACAGTGGGCCAGAAGGTACAAAAAAGTAGCCGAAATTCAACGTTTCGTCAGATTTGCAAGTATAAAACTTAGTACGAATATGTTCTTGAGATTGCTGATGCTGTACCTTATGTCAAAAGTCAAGAATTTGAAATGGCGGAACAAATACGATGATTCAAACTGAAAATTTTTCCATACATATGCGTGAAAATTGGTACAAGAGGGTTTTTAGGGCAGGTGATTTAAAATTTAATATCAGGTCCAAAAATAAAAAATTTCGGATCCAATATGGTAGCCAAAACTGTATAATATGTACAGATTAGCACAACACGGGGAGTATGAATGGTTATGTTGGTTAATAATTTCTTTAATGTGAAACATTAAACATTATGAGTATTTTATATGAATTACTTTACAGGTTTATGAATATTCCTCTTCACATTTATCTTCATCTTTCTTTTTATCTTCATCCTTATCATCCTTGAAGAATTCTTCTTCAACCATTTTGGTATCCTCTAGCCTTGTATAGATGTCCGATAGACCAGTTAAATCTTCCTCTGTTTCTTCTTCTTGTTCTTCATCCTGTTCTATCTGTCTCATTTCCATCGTGCTTCTTTTCAACTTCAAATCTAGAATCGAAAAGTGGACGCCAAGTTTTTGGGAATCAAAAGAAGGTTTCGCATCCCCTCTGAAATCATTAATTGCTTCCGGTTTTCAAGTCTAGAATGGAGAGTACTGATGTGAATTATAGGATCTGAGGTACTTATCATTCTGTAGAAAATATTTGCTATCTATCTATCAAATAAATTATCGAAATCTATCAAATAAATCTGGCTTGATCGGAAGCTGTACTAACAAAGCTATTAGGATTGTTTTGAAGTTGGAAAGAACCTGTGCGTCAAGTTCTAAGTATCCAGCTAGTTTTTCTGGATCCTTGAAAGCTCTGCGTACTGTGTTGCCGCTATTGGTGCTACAGCTACCTCCTGGTTTTGGTTGGTCTACATGCAAAGATAGTTTTTCCCAGAAAGGCTTCCGATTTCAAGTATTCTTATCTTGAATTTGCCCTTTTGTTCCTTGTTTCTCATTTGCCAAGCTTTGATATCCAATCTATGTGCAATGTGTAAGCAGCAATCAAATAATCTTATCCATGGATATATTGGTCTAATTCTGTGTCGGAGTGACTGAGGGTTTGGAATGAAGACATTTTTACTTTCATTCGAGAGATCATTGAATAATTTTGGAGTTGCATGACAAACGGAGCACGTCTAGACAGATTTTCGTATTTGTGATCATATTCAAGCCTTTACCATCAATCAGTGTTGAGAATAAGGAAAAATGGACCATTGTGCTGATTTTGATAATCTATTATTCCATAATATCACATTATCTTTAGTCGTCCATCTCAGTGGTATCAGTCTAGTCGCAAACAAACTTTCATTATTTACATTTGCAGACACGTTTCAATAATTCTGCTTTGTAAGGCTAATAGACAGTACTTCCATCAAGTCCGTTTGAAAATATAAATAATGAATTAATTTATTCACACGATTTGTCCACATTTTCTAATTATTAAAGAACGGCATTCTTCTGTAATTCAAAAGTTCTGCTCGTAGTATGATTTGGTAATGATTGAAGCTGAATCTTTGCTTCAATATCTGTAATTGATACAGCTTCTACTCGTGTTCAACAAAACCTTTTGCTTCTTGTTCACTATTGTATAAGGGGAAAATATCTGCTCCCTGCTTTTTAACAAACAAGCGCATATTGACATAATTTTCTTTAAAAAAGGAAAGAGATGCTACGAACGATAATGCTTCTTTGGAGTCAATTTTACAACTGAATTCGGTTTTCCAAGCAATTTCCACGCTGCTTTTTTTTCTGGACCTTACTGAATTTCTGTTAGAACTGCTCTTAAATCTTTTTTTTTTCAATTTCTAGATTCATAACAACATGCACTTTTTATATAACTTGTGGAATGGAAAAGATCGAAGACCAACCTTCGATGAAGGATCTATTGTTTGGATACACAAATCCGGAATCTTGAAGTCTGAATCCAAGCAATTTGCATATTCCAACTCAAATTTATCACTCAATGTTTTCACGTTCTTTCATTTTTGATTCTGCTTGGATCTAAGACTTCTTAAAGAAATTTTTGGTTATTCAATTTTTTTGTTTATTACAGAATTCAGTTGCACTTTTAGTTTACCCAAAATGTAAGCAACTGTCACATCAATAATAGTAGACAGTGAATAAATTATTTCCCGTTTCGTAAACTTGGGAATATCCACTTTGTCAAGGAATGAATTTACAAGATATACTTTTTCGCCACTTAGTACCAAACTTGATGAGAGATTAACGGCAAAAAGAGAAAAAAAAATCATCTAGCAAAGTTAGAAAACTCTTAAAACGAATGGATGATTTTTGATTTTAAATCATTGTTTAAATAATTTTAATTTTTTCAAACAATGGATTTCGTGTAGAAGTCTCAAAATAGTTATGATTTGCATAATGAATGTGAACAATACTATTATTTGTTCTTCATGGAAACTGATAAAGGGCAACGAAAGTGACCGAACTCGCAATTGAATTCTAAATAATTCAAAAGAAGTTATGATGAATTGGAAATATTTAAGGTTAATCCCAACAAATTCAAATTTTGTTTTCGGCAAAACATGCCAGAATAGAAAATTAAAGTACGCGCCTCTTGGATACCTAACCTTATTTCATACGTTATTTTGATACTTTGGTACTTTTTCTCATGGAAAAGGATTTGTGACTTGACCCGGGGAGGAATGTGAAAATCCCTTTTTGGCCTCGCTCATAAAATTTTGCGATTCCTCTTGACGAAATGAGATTAGGTACCTCTCTCCGCGAAGGAGAAAAATATGTCAGAAGGCGAAATATAAATCCGGCAAGACATGCCGGAAGAGAATATACAAAGAAGATTTAATCCTCTCTTTTATGTTGCAGATTTGAGTTCCCAGTTCGACTGCTTACCTAATGGTGCTCCTATTCCGTTTTCTCCTCGTTCCAGAACTTCTGATTCTCCTGAAAGTTCTTTTCCTTCTGCCAGACCTCGTTCTCCCGATTCTTCTGAAAGGTCCGTTCCTCCTGCCAAGCTTTCTCTTCGTGCCAGGACCAGGTCTCCTCCTGCCAGGCAACCTACTTTACGCATTCTTGGATTTGAACTTGATGAACTTAAGTTTGTTCGGCTCACTCCTGTCATGAATCCGAACCGTCGTTTCGAAATTCGAAGCTACACTTTTCCTCGCAATAAGCCAATTCAATTGAGAGCAGAACGTAATTCCCTTGTGCCCATGCCAACCGAAGAAAGAATGGTATTATCAGGGTCCAATGGTGACGTCTTTGCAATATTAGAGAGAAATTATACAAAACTTCGTGGAATATTTACAGCAAAAACTGGAATTCTAAAACGGGCAAAAATAAACATGTACAGTGGCGAGGTAACAGATATGACTACAGAAGAAATGAATGAATCTCCATTAGGTAGCCATTATCCTATCTCAAAGAGTTTTGGCATAGTTTTTCTAAAAGACATTAAGCCACAACATTAGATAAAAAAAAATATCTAAGATATAATATTGTTTGTGATCCGAAGTAGGATAAAAATTTTGCAAGCAATTGGCAATTACAATAAAACGTTAATGTATTATCGTTCTCAAGGCTCCAGTCATTGTTAACTTCCCTGTCTCTCTTTTATGGTAACAGATAAAAAAGATGCTTTTTATTCCCCAATGAGAATATATATGACGAGGATACCGTAAGATTTTCTCTGACGTTTCATCCGCTTTACGCAAAATCTTAATCCCATTTTTCTTTGTTTGAACTTACGTGCAAACTGAGTAGTAGAACTTAATAAGAAAATCCAACCATTTCTTGAAAAGTTGATTATTTTTGGGTTGAAAGTGTACTTATATATTTCTGGTTGGGAATTCATCTTTTTTGGTAGAAAATTCAGTTCAAGAATTAAATGTTTAGCGGAAAATTTTTGTTTTTTCCTTGAATGTTCATGTTGTTTTTTGGAAATTCAATTATTTGGTTTATTTCGTTGAAAAGGGTCTAAAGAAGTTTAACTACGAATACATTTGTGAAATTTTAATATTCTTTATTCATAATGTGTCCCCTAAGGGTTCACATGACTTCCATTTCTTACAACACTTCCTTCTACATGTTTTATGAAATCTTATCCTTACTATTTACAGTTATTTACACGAGTGAGCGAGCGATCGAAAGCGAGAGTGCAAGCGAGAGAGAGAGAGCGATAACGCAAACGCAACTTAATTTACTTATGCTGTTACATAACCATTACTTACAAATCTTTACGCTTCTAATTTAAGCGACTTCCGTTTCCTTTTCCTTTCACTGCTCTTGTAACTCCATTTTGCCATTTTTTTCCATCCATTCTTTCATTCTTTCTCATTTGCTCCCCTAGCACCCTCTAACTCCTTCATCCACTCTTCTCCCAAACCATCCTCCCGTAGAATCTTCACCACATTCTCTTGCCAGCTTCCTTTATCATCCATTCCTCTCCTACTTCCTTCCCATACATGCTCCCATGTTTCCTTTTCCCATTTACAGATTCTGCACTTCCTGTTCTCTTTCTTATCCCAATACATACCTGCCCTTACCTCGTTTCCCAATCTAAATCTTGCTATTCCGGTCCATCTTTTCTCTCCCCATCCCTTTTCTAAATACTTTGGTACTCCTTCCTTTTTTATCATCTTATACCATTTATTATAATTTGATTCCTCAATCATCCCCCATCTTTCTATTAATTATCTTTCCCTATCCTTTTCTTCTACTTCTTCATAGTTGACTCCAGTCTCGTCTTCGATACCTCTCACCTTAAAGAACTCCCTTCTTTCTTCTTCCCATCTCGTTAATTCCATCGCCCTCCCTCTCCTCTCCTCCCCTCTACCTCCATCAAACACTTTATCGCTAACTCCCCTCCCTTTCCCTCCCTCAGCTTCGTCTCAAAATTCCAGGCCCTCTTTCCCGCTCTAGTACTTAATTTATCCCTTTGCGCTTCTTCTCTCACCATATATCCCGGTGTCCTCCAGTCTACCCCTAGCGTCCACCTTATATACCTTTCTTGTAAACTCTCAATCTCTTTCCTTTCTTTGCATCCCCATATCTCTGCTCCATAACCTAATACCGACCAAACCAGCGCATCAAATAACCAGATTGTCCTTCTTCAATTTTTTTTTAAACCTTCTTTTTCCTATTCCCCATATCTGTTTTATTACACCTGCTGCTTTTTTTATCCTTTCTCTTATATAAGCTCTATGATCTCCATTTGCTTGCAAGTTATATCCCAAATACTTAAACTGTTTCACTTCTTCTAATTTTATTCCCTTCCATCTCCCCGTCCATTCTTTCTTTTTGCCCCTCCTTTCCTAAACCTCATTATCTTTGTCTTTTCTACATTTAAATTCAACTTTTTTCCATCTAAGTATTTCTCTAATCCTGTAATTAAGCCCGCCATCCCTTTTTCATCCTCTGCCATCAACACTATATCGTCTGCGTATGCCAGTGTATATATCTTTTCGTTCCCTGTCCTAACTTTTCCCCACCCTTTTCTCTTCATTTCTTCTCCCAAGTCTGATATTAATATATTAAATAAAAGTGGGCTCAGAGGACATCCTTGCCTTACTCCTCTCACCAACAAGAAACTATCTCCTACTTGCTCTCCTACCTTTACCTTGCTTTTTGTCTCTCTAAAAATTTCCGATACTCTCTTTATTAATCCCTCTCGTATCCCCTTTTTCACCATAACTTTTTCTATCTCGCCTCGGTCTAATGAGTCAAACGCCGCCTTCAAATCCACGAATATTGCTACCATTGCCCCTTTCTCCCTTGTAATCCTCTTATTTACTAAATAGTTCAGAATATACATATTGTCCATCACCCCCATCCCTTTTCTAAACACTGTCTGATTCGGTGGCTCTAGCTTTTTCTCCACAACTTCTTTTTTTAACCTCTCCGACAGAACAGTCACATATACTTTATACAGTGTTGGCATTAGTGTCACTCCCCTATGATCTTTAACCTCCTCCCCTTTGCCTTTCTTCACTATTGGTATCACTACTCCTTCTTTCCATAACGCTGGCCACCCCTCTCCTCTCCATACTCTATTGCACATTATCCATGCCCATTCCTTTAATTCTGTCCCCCCACATTTCCATACTTCATTTGGAATCTCATCTATACCAGGTGCCTTTCGATCTTTCATCATCCCTAATACCTTGTCTATTTCTTTCCTTGTAATGTCCTCCTCCTCATCTGTTTCCCTACCATCTTTTCCTCCTTTCCGAACTTTCCTCTCTGCCCCTCCTAGTAATTCCATAAAATATTTTTTCCATTCTACCATCTCAATATCCTGGTTTATTTTTTTCCTTCTCCGTCTCTCTCTATTTACCACCTTCCAAACCTCTTCTTCCGTCCTAGCCTTCTCCGCTTCTTCTTCAAACCTCTTATTTTCCTCCTCTTTTTTTTGATCACACAACTCAATATACTCCTTCTTTTTTCTCCTATATTCTTCTCCACTACTTGTCCCTTTTCTCCATTTTCTTAATTCCCTTCTCACATCCTTCTTCTTCTGTTTACAATTCTCATCCCATCCATTTCTATCGCCTCCTTCACTAACTTCTTTTTTGCTTGTGCACTCTAATACTCCTTTTATTTCTCCTATAATTATTTCCATTCCCTCTACTTTCACTATTAAGGGAAAGTGATCCGAATCTACATAATTCCCTACCTCTAGTTTCTTAACCTTCTCTCTTACTTCGTCGTCCACTACCACATAATCAATTACCGTTTCCCTCTTTCCTCCTGAACGTGTATATTCCCCTTCCTCATCCCCCTCTATACTTCCGTTTAGGATAAACCATCCCATCTCCGCTAGGCTCTTTAACAACTTCTTTCCCTCCCCATTCAGTATCTTGTCCTTGGATTTTCTCCCTCGCTCTCCATCCCATTCCCTTCCTCCTCTATCTCCTGTTCTCGCATTAAAGTCTCCTCCTATTATAAGCCTACTCTCTTGCCTAATACCAGTATTTTCTATGTTAGTTTCAACAGAGGTCTCTGTTATAGAATCGTTGATAAGTAGATAATCTACTATATTAAAATTAATTTTTATTATGCGAAATTAAATTAAAACGCGAGAAATTAAGTTCTAAAAAATTCACTGCGAACTGGATTTGAACCAGCAACCAACTCATTACATGTGAGGTGCTCTACCAATTGAGCTATCGCAGTTCACCAGTGAAAATTTTCGAGCTTGTATTTCCTTAATTTCGATCGAAATTATTATTTTAGAGAATAACTGGCCTTAAAATAATAACATCTCTAAAATAATAATTTCGATCGAAATTAAGGAAATACAAGTTCTGAAATTTTCACTGGTGAACTGCGATAGCTCAATTGGTAGAGCGCCTCACATGTAATGAGTTGGTTGCTGGTTCAATTCCAGTTCGCAGTGAATTTTTTAGAAATTAATTTCTCGGGTTTTAATTTAATTTCGCATGATAAAAATTAATTTTGATATAGTAGATTATCTACTTATCAACGATTCTATAACAGAGACCTCTGTTGAATCTAACATCAAAAATAGTTCTGACTCTTACTTCTGGAAGATTAAAACATCCTAATTTGGATAATTTTAAGTAATGTTTAAATAATCACCGCTTATTTTATCCATATTCTTTGTTAATTTTTAACAGTAATATATTTTCGTATTTAAATAGTGAAAATGAAAAAAATAGTTGCAAAAGCCATAAAATTGATCGATTGTCGTTAAATAATACGCTAAAATACGTCTAAAATTTTTTTTTAATAAAGGAAAATTTCTAGTAGTATTTTTCCACTTTAAGAAGGAACTGTAAGATTTTAACAAGGTCTTACATCTTGCGAGTAGTAGGTAAGTCAAATATAACTGATAACGAAACAGGCCTTCCAGCATTATACGGACAGTCATTTTAGTGAACCGAAGAAAAATCAACCTCCTCTGTTTATAAGAAAAAAATGTGGATCATTACTGGTACTCTTTTTTTCGCTTTAGGAGTCGTACTTAATTCTATTGGTAAATATAAGTCCATTTTTTATCGAATTTTGATTACAGTATATATCTGACAAATTTCTATTGGAATTTTTTTAACGAACTGTCTGTTTCACTTTTATATTCTCATCAGAGAAGGTATTAGATTTGTGTAAAATTTGACCCCCTCCGTTTTTGTCAATTTTCTCGAAAAATCGAAAATTCCAATTTTTATCGCACAAAAAGTAATGAAAAATCAAAAATTCCATTTTGCGGTTCAAATATAAGAGATAACGAAAAAAGATAAATCGACAAAAATTATGCACTCAAAAAAGATCTACAAATTTGTTATTGATCACTTTTTGATGGGACGCGTAGTTTTTGTTTCATTTGTAAAAAACTGATTCAAAAATAAAATAAATTAAATTTTGTAGACAAACGTCACAAACCACGAAAAAAATGAATCAACAAAAGTTGTTCACTCAGAAAAGAGCTACACATTTTTGATTAATCATTTTTTGATCAGATGCGTAATT
This sequence comes from Andricus curvator, assembly GCA_932195095.1. NCBI lineage: Eukaryota > Metazoa > Arthropoda > Insecta > Hymenoptera > Cynipidae > Andricus > Andricus curvator. The sequence continues at coordinate 158,142 of CAKNYM010049458.1, forward strand.
TGTGTTTCAATCGTGAAAAATGAAATTAACATTAAAAAAAAAATTGTGGAGAAACGACGCAAGGTACAAAAAAAGATAAATAGACAAAAGTTGTTCAACCAGAAAAGAACTACAAATTTGTTATAAACTTTTGTTATAAAAATACATTTAAAATAAAAAAATTAACTTTTTGGAAAAACGATACACGATACAATAACATTTTATCTAACAAAATTTTTCGCCTAAATTACATTTACAAATTTTCTTAGAACCACTTTACGGTAGGATGCATATTTTTGGTTCAAATCGTAAAAAATAACATTGAACATAAACAAATTAAATTTGTGGAAAAACGACACAAGTTGCAATAAAATGCATGATAACAAAATTGTTTTCTTTTATAGGATGCGCACTTTTTTTCAATCATAAAAACAAGATAAGGAAACTACGTCTTTTTTTAATATCAATGCATATTATGAATTGTAATAATATACATTTATTGAAATGATATAAAATTTTCACGGTAGCTGAGGATAAAATTAAATGCAAAATCAAGAACAAATATTAAAGTAATGATGATAAATACAATCCGTACTTTATTTTTCAATGAATAATTGCAATAAATGTAATATACATGATATAATAATGTTGAACATATAATGTAGAAAATTTCGCATTTTGGACAAAATCGAGTTCGAAGCACGAGGTACGTGATGAGAATGTATTCGTTAAAGCCCAAGGAGCTTTAACGAAAGAGAATTCACAATCACCAAATTGCGCTCTTACAGTTATCGAGATAAATCAATATTTTTGACATTTTTATTATTTTTTATAATAAATATCACAAATTTTCAACTTGATATCTCATTTTTGTGGATGCAAATTATTTAGAAAAAAAATTTAGTATAAAGGTAGGAATCGGGTAGGTTTCACATGGTTGAATATAATAAAAATTAAAGTTTGTTCTTTTGGTATAAAAATAATTTTAAAATTTTGTTAAAAGAAGAAATCCTATATAAATAAATAATAAATAAATATAAAATAGTACATAATTTAGATAAAAAATTTAGCGTGAGCGTAGACACTTCGATTAAGTAAAAATAACAGAAAAACCTTGGATAGAAATCTCTTATCAAAACATGAGCATAGCTTCAAATGAGAACATTTTTGTTGATCCAATGTTATATCTGCCGAGGCCAGCCAATTGTCAAATATGTATGTATACTATGAAATTAGAAAACATAGTGAATTAAAAAAATTATTTGAAAATTTGTCAATTAAAATTTTGATTAATATTTCAAAATAATTCAATTATTGTCTTATTTTTGAGTAACAATATAATGAGTTGGTGGAAAAATGGATTTTCACTAAAAACATTTTTGACTCAAACTTGACATGAATTAATATAACCCAATAACAAAATCCAAATATTCTTAATTAAAAGTTAACTTTTTGGTTGGAAAATTCACCATTATACCTGTATTTTTGGATCAGGATTCATCTCATTTTGTTGAAAATTCTACTATTTGATTGAAGGCTTAATTATTTTGTAGCGAATGCTAAATTTTTCTATTTGATCTTGATCGAATTTGGCCTAAAAAAAATGGGAGGAAAAAAAAATTTCTACAAAAACCTAAATTTTCTCCCAAACAGAAATAATTTGTCTGTTTTTTTTTTAATTTTAATTTTGACACACATTTGACCGAAATTTGAAAATATAGTTAAATTGTTAGGTTTCCATTAAAGTCAGTACAAGTGGGATTTTCGTGTCACAGAAAATAAATTTGGGGTCAAAATTAAAAAAATTCAAGAAATTAACTTGAAGATTTTTCAATTTCATTACATTATTTGATTTCTATGATAGACAGTGCGAGGGGTTTCGGGACACAAAAAAGGAATTTGGGGTGAAAATGAAAAAATTCCAAAATTTGGTTTAAAATTGGTAAAGTGTTATTGAATTGATAGATTTTCATGAGAATAGGAAAGGAGGCGATTTTCGAGTCTTATAATACGAATTTTGGTTCAAAATTCAAGAATTTGAAATGGCAACCTAAGTTTTGGAAATTCTATTTCATTGGCAAATTTTCATGAAAGTCAGTAAGAGGTGGGGGTTTAAGTAACAGCATACGAATTTGAAGTTAGAATTGAAAAAGTTGAAAGAAATTTTGAAAATTTAATTTAACTGGTAAATTTTTGTTTTTTGAGTCTCAAAAGAGGAATTCTGTGACCCAAAATTCAAAAAGCTGACATCAATTTTGAAAATGTTATTAATCTGGTATATTTCTGTGAAAGTCAATACGAGGGTTTTTTTCGGGGTAAGCATTCGTATTTTGAGACTTGAAAAACTCCTTTGTTTTAGAATCCATGACAATCTGCTTTCATGGAAATCTACCAGGTTAATCATATTTCCTAGATTTAAGTCCACTTTTGGAATTTTGAAGTTTTTGCCCCAAATTTGTATGCTGTGACTCAGAAAACCTTCTCTTACTAACTTTCATAGAAACTCACTGATTTAATCAATATTTCAAAATTTAGGTTTTCTTTTAAAATTCTTAGATTTTTACCTCAAGTTTGTGCTGTGTGACTTCAAAACCCCCCTTGTATTAACTTTCATAAAAATCCACTGATATTTAAATTTTAAGTCGCGTTTTTAATTTTGAACCCAAACTCGTATTTTGAGACTCTACAGGTTTAGTCCAATTTTCCAAATTTTAGCTCAAAATTTTGAATTTCTTAATTTTGACTCCTAATTTGTATTCCAAGACTCGAAAAATCCCCTTGTTATGACTTTCATGAAAAGTAACCAATTTTAGAAAATCTTCAAAATTTTATTGAACTTTTTAAATTTTTGAATTTTGACCCCGAGTTCGTGCTCTCTGCCCCTAAAACCCCCCTCGTACTGAATTTCACGGAAATCTACTGATATATTAAGTTTCAAAATTGGTGTCAAATTTTTGAATTTTTTAATTCTGTCCCCAAATTCATGCTTTGTAACCCTAAGTACTACCTAACATTAGTGCGCAGACGTACGTGGCATGTAACTTTACTGCGCAGCTATGGGTGCTGCGTAACTCTACTACGCAGAAATAATTGCCACGTAATTCAGTTGCGCATCCACAAGTTCCATGGAACTCTACTGCGCATATGCTAGTACCCCTAACATGACTGCGCACCCGTAAGTAGTAGGGAACTCTACTACGCAACCGTATAAGACATGAAACTCTACTGCGTAGGTGCAACTGCTATTTAACTCTGTTGTGCATCTATAAGTACCTCCTAACTTTACTGCGCAGCAATGGGTACCGTGTAACCATACTGCGCATCCGTATGTCTCAAGGATCCGGGTCCGGACTATTGAGAACATAAAGGGTTCGGGTCCGGACTCGTACCCTTAAGAATTTGAAAGGTATGGTTGTGGACTCGAATCCTTAAGAACTGGAAGGGTCCGGGTATGGATCAGGACCATAGAGAAATTAAAGGGTCCAGGTTTGGAACCGCACCCTTGTGAATATATATTAAGTGCCCAGTGCGCACCCGGATTAGTCTAATCTAAAACGTTCCGATCCCTGGTCTTTTCATCTATTTTTTGTTTTTTGTAAGATTGAAGTTTGGAACAATTGAAACAATGCACGCTCTGAACAAATTGAGTTCGCTATCTCGGATCATTTATCAATCTGAAGTTAGCAAACTAAACAAGACAGAAACTGGTTCTAAAATAGACTTTATGTGAGATCATATTAGAACGCCCAAAAAAGGATCCCAGATAAAAATGAATGCCTAGTTTTTACTGTATTGTTGAAGATTCATATTTTTGATTCAAAATGAAATTATTTGGTTCAAAATTAAAATATTTGAGAATTCAACTATTTTATTCAACATTCGTTATCTTTTTGTTTAAGAATTAATTTTTCCATCTGAAAATGTAGCCATCCCATTATTGGTTGAAAAGGTTTTCCTTTATAAGATGAGAATTCAACTAATTGGTAAAAAATTTATTTACGTTGTTGAGCATTCGTCTATTTGGGTAAAAGATTAATTTTGTTTGTTGAAAATTCATCATTTTGGTTGAGGCTTCAACTATTCTGTTTATTTATTTATTATTTATTTGAAAATTAAGAAAGCCCAACAGTTCAAAGAACCACTTATAGGGCTACAAAGATGTACATTATGTACAATAAATATAGATGTGAGTACGCAGGAAGACTTTTACATTGTGTTCGTGTGTTCAAAAAACTCCTGCAAAACATTCATGAATTCTCCGAAAGACATATAAAATAAATCAATATTCTTATTGATTAACATGACCTTGTTCGCGCAATTACACATATTGGAAATCGGAGAGGTATTACTCTTAGAATTTGAGAAATAGAACATAGGCGAGTTTCTAGAGTTAAACTGGGGTACATTTACCGGAATACATTCAAGTAATGATGGACTGTCAATTAGTCCTCGGATAACTTTGAACAGTGTTTGAATACTTGCGAATATTCGTCTATCTTCGAGAGCCCACATACGGAATCTATTACGTAAAGCCTGGTGGTCAGATCCCCGGGGAGGGTAAAGTTTGTCCTCTTTAAACGCTAGGTATTTAAGGAAATGCCTTTGACAGCTCTCAATAGCAGCTATATGCTTTCTTGTATGTGGGGACCAGATGATAGACGCATATTCAAGTTTCGATCTAACAAGTGAACAAAATAATGTCATAAGCGGATTTGTTGTTTTAAAATGTCGACATGCTCTCATCAGAAAGCCAAGAGTTTTATTTGCACAAGCAACCAACTCAACTATGTAGTCATTAAAAGTCAAGCGACTATCTAGTAAAATACCTAGATCTGTATACACTTCAACCCTCTCCAGTTCAATGCCGTCAATGGAGTATTTATGAGTCAGTACTATATTTTTATTTGAGAACGATAGAATTTTGCACTTCAAAGGGTTTCGACTCAGATTGTTCAATTTACACCAATTGTTGAATAGATTTAAATTAGTTTCAAGATTTGAGCAAGAGTTGAGGTTCGCAATGGGCAAATACATTTTAACATCATCTGCATAAAGAAGGTGATTGCAATTCAAAGAAAGTGATACATCGTTCATAAATATAAGAAAAAGCAATGGTCCCAAATTGGAACCTTGAGGTACTCCAGATGAAGGCACAAACGGAAGAGAGGAGTAGCCACCATACTGAACCATATGATTCCTATCAGTAAGATACGATGCTATTAGGAGCAAGAGTTTATGCGGAACTTCCATGTTACAAAGCTTATTAAGTAATAAAGCATGGTCGACCTTATCAAAAGCTTTAGAAATATCTGTAAAGATAACATCAACCTGATCGTAATGGACAAGAAGGTCCTTTATATTCTGCGTAAACACAAGTAGATTGGAAGTGGTAGATCTCCGCGGAATGAAGCCATGTTGAAATGTTGATATATTTTTAGCAATAAGAGTATATATAAAATCACGTAGGCATAATTCAAACACTTTGGAAAAATTATTTAGGATGGCAATAGGCCTGTAATTAGTAACTTCAGATTTGAGTCCTTTCTTAAATACAGGACAAACTCTAGCCTTTTTCCATTCCTCAGGATATGTACCACGTTCTAATGCTAGATTAAACATTTTTGTAAGAATTGGAGTAAATACAAATTCACAATCCCTAACTACAAACGCGGATATCATATCAGGCCCAGCAGTAAATTTATTTGGTAACTTTTTAATTGCTTTTGACACAGTGCTTTCAGAAAATTGAATATTATCGCCTAGTCGTCGGTGATGTGACTTATCTAGTAAAGATTTAGGAACAGTAGACTTAATAAAAACACTGCTAAAGTAGTAAGCAAAAGCCTGTACTATTTCCTGAGGAGATGAAAATTCGATGTTGTTAACACTTATTACACCTGGTATTCTATGATCACGCTTTAATCTATTGACATATGACCAAAATGTTGATGGTTCTAAGATTATGTTTACCTCTGCTTTGTGCGTAAATCCAGCAAATGCAATTTCAATACGCTTTTTTATACTAGCGCGTAATTTTTTGAACATAGCAAGGTAATAAGGGTTATTAGTAGAGTCATGTTTAGCCTTAAATTTATTTTTCAATTTGATATCAGTGATTATATCATAAGTATACCATGACGGAAATCGGTCGATTGATTTATTCAATTTAAATAATGGAACAGTTTTGTGAATTATATCATAAACGAGCATGTAAAAAGAAGAAACTGTTTGCTCGGGTCCGTCACAAAGCCATAGAAATGACCAATCTGTATTGTTTAAACTCATATAAAGTGAATTAAAATCAGCTTTTTTGAAATTATACCTTATAAATTTGGAGTTATCAGAAAATTTTGGTGTGGAATTCTTATTTCTCAAATTCAGATAAAATTTTACATTTAGAGATGGGTGGTACGTGTCCTCTGGTAGGATAGGAGCAGCAACTTTATTAATTCTCACTTCAAAGTTAGCAAATACTAAATCAAGGTAACGATTATTACAATTCTCGATAAAATTAAATTGACTTAACTCAAAGTACAGTCGAACCTCCATAATTCGAACAGCAAGGGACCGGCTGAAAAGTTCGAATTATGGAGGTGTTCGAATTATCTGTATCTGGTTTTCTGTATAGGAACGTCAAGGGACCGGAGAAAATGTTCGAATTATGGAGGAATTCGAATTATGGGTGTTCGAATTATGGAGTTTCGACTGTATTCACAAAAATATGTGAATAAAGCTGCTTTATTGTCAGCCTTGATATTAGTAAAATGATTTTTGAAGTTGGGAATATTAAAATCCCCCAGGATAATCATTTTATGGTCAGAAATTTCGCGGATAGATATCAGAGCCAGGAGTATCCTCTCAAGAATTTGAACTGAAATGACAGGTGGAATATAAATTACTATTATGACCACACGTAATACTGAAAAGAAGATTTTTGCCCCTACAATATTAATTAAAGGCGCTTCCTGAATTACAGAAGTGAGATTTATTTTTGCGCAGTTGTAAATATTTTTAATTGAAAGAAGAACACCACCACCAGGCCTATCTACACGGTCATCCCTAAAAACCTGAAACACATCCAAGTCTAACACCTCAGCGCTGTTAACAGATAATTTTAGCCATGTTTCTGTGAAGGCAATGATATCATAATCGTAAACATCAGGAGAATTATTCAAATGTAGCAACTTACTATTAATACCTCTAACATTCTGGTAATATAACCTTACAGAAGGAGTAGATGACGTTAGGGTGACACTTGCAGGTTTTTCTTGGTGGGAACTATTACAGGAACGTCGTTTCTGTAGGTTATCCGGAGATCCTTCTCTCCTCTGGCAAGACATTCGTCTAGAATTTTCTTCTGTTCCTTGAAATTGCGTTGTTGTATCAATGTTTGATCTCGAGAAATCCGAAATTCTTTTACTGCATCCGGGATAGAGTTCTTTTTCCTCATCATAAGATATAATCGAATCATTTCTGAGGCATCTGCTTCTGACCGAAATATGACCTTGACAGGACGTGCTAGAGCCAGGGATCGCTGTCCAATCCGGAAAACACGTATAGGATTAGACGAAATCAGTAAAGATGGATTAATGATCTTAAGAAAGTCAGTGACCTGAATGATATCATTACTCAGAGATGATGCATCCCCTTCAGTCTCAGTTTCGGGTAAGTTAAATGTTAAAATATTTTTCTTACGTGCATTGCGCATGCTGATTTCCTTAATGCAGGATTCCACATCACATCCTTGTTGGTATGCGAGATCTTGGTGTTGGTTGGCTTCAATTTTATTTACCTTCTCTACAACTTCATGAATCTTTTGGTCAACAGAGCTAGTATTCTCACAAAATTTATTTTCCAGTTCAGTCAAACGCATATCCATTTGTGACACAGTAGAAGAGACATTTTCAATTTTAGAAGACAGATTGTCAACAGAGATACGCGTTTTCTCAAAATCTCTTTTTAGTTCTGTGTGACTCTTCTCAAATTCAGTCTTCATATCATTTTTTAGTTCATCAAGCAGAGATTTGAGTTTGCTAGTGCAAATAGTTATCTCATTCCCTCTATCATCGTCAGCCGGGGAGTTTGATCTGGAACCGCAGCAACGTTGAAAAGTGCCATCAGAGTTGCATCGAATCTTTGTTGCACACGCATTGTGGTAGCGGGAAGGACATCCCTTGCATTTTATAAATCCATCATCAGGGTTGATTGGCTGCTTACATTTCCCATACGCACAGAAGTTGTTAGCATCAAGAAGTTTGTCATTCCGAGTGTTGTTCTTGTCAGCCATTATCACAGCTGATTTTGTATACATACACACACACAATTGAGTCAATCGTCTGTGCGATCAATAACGTCTTGTAGCCAACTGTCTTAGCGATAACACTAAATCAAACTAGGTTTCACTATATATGTAATTGAAAGTGACGAGATTGAACGCATCCAATGAATCAGAGCCAAAGGATAGGAACAAAGAAAAATTATAGAAAATCAGGAGAGAAAAAAAACCCAATATCTTAGAAATTACAATACATCCTTAGAGAACTAATCATCACTAATTGAAACCGGGCACTGTATTCACATTACTATATCCAACTCAACGTTATTAGTCACACGACAACACAGAATTTAGCGATATTGAACAGACAACGAGATCGCGCGTGCTCACATGTCAGCGGCCATATTGCTAATCTGTTGAAAATTCGTATTTCTTAGTTGCACTGATTTGGTTGAAAATTCGTTTTCTTTTATTGAAAAGTAGTTTTTTAAACTGAAAATTTAAGGATTAGATTTTTGGTGAAAAATGTATCTTTTTGAGCTAAAAAATTTGGTTAGAAAATTATTCTCCTTCTTTGAAAATCCATCTATTTGTTGGAGGATTTAACGATTTTCTTTCTTTTTTGTTATTTTCAACTGATTGATAAGTCCTTTTTTCTGAAAATTAGAATTTTAACTGTTCAATTTTTGGTTGATAACTTATCTTTCGTGATCGAAAGTTTAACAGTTTCGTTGAAAATTCGTCCTTCTGGATTGAAAATTTATCGTTTATTGTAGAAAAGTCATCATGTTTCTTGATTGAAAATTCATCTCTTTTGGCCGAAAATTAATTTTTTAACGAAAAATTCACCAGGAGAGTGTCACGTGTTACAAACCCCTTGCTACCACCCTCCTATGTGAGACTTTGTTAGGGCCTAGCTCCCCCCCCCTTAAGAGCGTAATGTAATATGTGGACTCTCCCTATATGAGGAATAGGTACAGTTAAAATAGGTTAGGATAAGAGGGCCTAGCCCTGGCTCATCCCTGGCGTAGCCTTGGGCTAGGCCCTCTTTTCCCAACCCTTTTCCACTGCCCCTATTCCGCATGCTCCATACCCAACTTCCCTTTCACAATTGGCTGGGCCTTAGCTGAGGTTCAAATTCCTGAAAGGTTAAACAACCACCGCCGGTAGCCACTGTGAGAAACTTTTATCTATGAAAATGACACTGGCTCCCAGTAGAATCGTGGTAAATGACACCTATGTGCACCTATCTATACGTTTCCCTATTTATACGCTCTAATTGATATTTCTATTTTGTTTCTTTATTTTATTTGATCTTTTCTATTTTTATTTTCTCTTGCAGGATTAAGTTCGCAGGCAGTTACTCATCTAGCACAACCCGCACGACGACTATCCGATGCGGAAATTATTGCATCATTCGCTCTTGAACCCATATCGATGGTACTATATACACGAGAGCTCTCACCAGTATTACTATGCTTTCACAGGATGATAAATAGGAGAGAACGAAGATTTGTAAACGAACGTACATTTTTAATAACAAAGGGTCCTTTAATCATTGGATGTTACCAGGAAGGTCGAATTTTTGGATTATTTGACGGACGTAGCCATTCAGTTGGATTTAATCAATTAACCGAACGCACAGTACAAATGAATAGGGAATCGCGCGAGCTGATGAATATCGGTGGACTTTATACTGGTCCTTTGCATCCACTTGTGGAAGCCTACATGGGACACGAAAGCTCCACCAGCCGCATTGGAAGTCCCGGCAGATTTTGAGATGTATAATATGTGATGTTGAATTTTCATTGCAAGTAATTATCTACTACTTTTAAGCGACTCAATGGTTTGATAAATTTGATTTTATAGAATTTTTCAAACAGTTTTGTAATACAGACTGAAATTGTTAATTTTATACTTAAAAATATTGTCGTATATTAAAAAATCAGTTTATCTGCGTTGATTCTAAGTTGTAGTTAATAATGATCACTATTTTTGCATTATTTCTTTTATGAAATGTTCAGCAACGCTTTATATTTTTGAAATTTTGTTGTTTTATGTTACTTGCATGTCCTGTCACACGACCGTTAAAAATTGTAAAATTTTTATTCGTTAGAAATACATTTCTTTTTCTCTTGATTTTATATATTTTAAATTGTAACGTGGTGGCTAGTCACCCGTTATGGATCCTTCCCCAGCTGTTGAGAATTATTATACAAAACTAAACATTTGGCCGCGATTATTCCCATGGGCGGCACGAGCTCCATTTAGAGATAAGAATTTAGAGATAAGATCTTATTATAATTTAAGGTGTGATGAATGAGAGTGAATTAAAATTTTTATGGAGAACAAATAGTAAACAGATAGCTATTAGGCTAGAAACGTTCAACAAAAACTTATGTAAAGGGTTATTACCTAGTAGGTTATATTAGATACTTGGAATTATAAGGTAAGGAGGAATACGACGTCCTGCCGCGATCCCTGGAATCGCCGAATCCATCGTTCATGCAGAAAATCCGCCAGGGAAAAACACTGCCACCAACTCCAATCACCGACACCACGCACTGTGCCACCCGCATCACCTCACTTGGCCAAGCTGACCACATTAATCCACGGTCGTGTCACACTACATGCATACATGCTGGTCGGTATTCCACCTACCGGAACGGTCCGAATTCCATCGACTTGAGTCCCGGAAATCGAGCTTGTGGGGGCAGCACCGACTGGACGGAGAATTGGGCGCGAGCGGGAAGGAACTGGCGAGTGGAGAGGATGCAGGAGCTCAGTTTCGTATCGGCCATCGACTTATTGTATGTGAGGGAAGGATTACGGATTATTGCTAACTTACTTGGACGAGTCCATTTTATCTTTTTCTCCGTTTCCTTTTGTTTTCCTGGTTTATTGGAGTATGCGGGTTGAGTTTGCTTGTTTAGTTACATTTTATTTTGAGGTTAATTTAAACCAATGTACAAGAGTCATCAATCAAACTATCGAACAGGCAGACACCATGTTTGGTGCAGTGGACCTGTTCATTTAGAAAAATTTCTTTGTTATGTTAGAATCAAGCATTTTAGTACCAGTATTTATAATAAGCGATCTTTTAGTGTTGAGGTCAGTCTGTGGGTTGAGACTGATTCAAAATTTATTAAATTAAATGAGAGAGGGAAACTAATTTACAAAAGGAAAAAAGCAAAGTAAATTCAAAATTAAAGTGGAAGGTTTATTGCTAATACTAGTTACATTGGAAGGTCGCGTTTTACTATAGCCGTGTAGGTATTGGAATTTTTGAGTTTGAGATGTAACTGGGGGGGGGGGGGTATCACGCGCCTCGGATTCGAGAAAATGTTACTGGGGGCAGCGAGTGTGGTAGGTGGTCCACTTGTGGGTCGGTAATGGAGAAGATGTGCTAGTCGGGTGGAATCAAGGTAGATCCTGGGAGGGGGGTCCATGGTATGGGTCTTCTTCGCTCGGGCAAGGGTTTGAGCGGAGAAACTAGGGAGATGTGGCTTGGGCCGAAGCTCGGGGAGTTCTGACTTCTTGGTTTTGCGGTCCGTACTTTTATGTACTTCGCTTCGGCCGCGGCGCACCATTTGCGACGCAAGCGAGTGGGGGTTCACTAGCGAGGATCGTTTCGTCGATGTCGCTGGGAGGGAGCTTCGCGAGATTGGTTCGCTCTCGCCACGCAAAAGTCTACGATCGTCGGATGAAGAGCTAAACCGCGCTTGCGCTGTAGGTTGTCGGACGGACTTTAACTTTTTTCGACTGAATTCCGCGACTCAGTTTATTCCAAGTCGAATGACATGTAGGGTTAGGACGCCCAGGCCAAATATTATTCATGGTTATAAATATTATTTATAACCATGAATATAATTTGGCGGACATCAGTGTGCCTTAACTGTTTTTCCAGTACATTCCTTAAATTTGAGTAGATAAAAGGAGCAATCATGGTTCGAGTCTAGACCCCCTCGTATATTCATTTTTTTTTGTATCAAATTATATTCAATGTTATTAAACTTTCCATAGCTTTCATATTTTTTACAAAATTTAAAATTTGAAGTACTTTTCTCGCCCCCATGAATCCCTCTCCCTGAGCTAGGGACTTTCTATAAGAGTTGGACTAGAATACATTTTGCGAAAATTTTGGAGTGACGCCGAAGAGGTGTCTGGCGCCTAACAACTCAGCTAAGTATAAAACTAAATAACTTTTTCTGTTCCTGCGTTGTCGCTGCCATTTTGTAGCGATGCTCCCAGCTTATGTCCCATAAGACTGAAAAATTCGTTACAAAATTAAGAAAATATATATTATAGGCAGCTTGGAATTTTTTTCGTCTAAAATGGTCAACTTTTTGGCAATCAATCATATCAATTTTTCATGTAAACGACTCTCGTTCAATCCTGTACAGTTATCCTCAATTCTATTGGTGAATATAATAATGAAATATATCTGTAATTTTAGGTATAGTTTTGAGCTTTTCGGCCTTTTTCCGGCTAATTGAAAAGCCTTCGAAATATTTGTATGACTTCAAACGAAAGAAAAGAATCATTTGAGTTTGAATAAGGATTTTTCAAGAATTCCCTTCCTCTGAAGCAGGGGATAGATATTCCCAATCAATGAATCTTAAAGTGTAAATCTTAAAAACAGAAGAATTTTAAAGCACAGATCTTTAAAATTGAATAATTTTTAATTGTGAATCTACAAAATGGTACGACATAACAAATATTTTTTTCTAGATGAAAAATACATGTAAAACTTGATAGTTTTTAAGCAGTTCCTAAATATATCAATTAATTTAAGAAAAAATATGTGTTTTTTTAATACAATATATATATTATATTATATAATATATATATATATATATATAAATATATATAGGTAACTCTGAAATTTTATAGAATGAATAAGAAAACATAATTTTTTAACTTGCTCTAAAGAACACTATTAGAAAATTTCCGCTTCACCAATTCACCGCTTCTATCCCATTTGCAATTTCTTTTAAATGCACCGCAAAACAGGATAATTTCGCTCATGTAGAGCATTGTCGCTCATGAATAAATTTGCAACGAACAAATTTGACATTGAATTTTCAAATATAAAGTTCTGGGTGAGTGACCGTATTTTGTTCACGGTACTATCTTAAATTATATTTAAGAAGCTTTAAACTCCTAGTATCTTAAATGAAATGTTAAAATATTGCATTTTTGCCAAAATAGATAAATGTTCAACCCAAAATGAAGTAGTACAATTTTCAGTTCAGCTATTCATTTTCAGCCAAGAAAAAAAGAATTTTCCATAAAACAGTAAAATTTTTGACCAATTACAACAAAAAGATTTATTTTTGATATCAAAAACAGCTGAATTAAACTAAAAAAAAACTGTCAATAAAACAGTTTGTAACATTATCGTTTATCTAATCGGGGATTGATTTTGTGTTTATCGATTTTCTCAATTTTCTCAAAGATCTTAAATTTACCAAAAATTATATTAAGTTTTAGTAATGGTAGTGTTGCATTTCAAACTTATCTCAATTATATTTATTTTCATTGAGGGATTCGTTCAATTTGCGTTTACCTTTTTCTGTCCACTAAATTGTAACCAACGATATAAGTTGATTCCAATACTGATAGGACATTAATACTAGCACTAAACATTTTATAACTAAATTTGAAAGTAAAATAAACTAGAATTGCGTAAGACTCATTTTCATAAGCGAAGCACCCATGGAAGTTTAAATCTCTTTTTTAATAGAAATCAGTGGAGCGTGGGTTCACTCAAGCGAGATATGATTGCGTACTTATGCGATGAGTTGAATGAATTCAAATAGATCTTTCTTATAAGATCTATTTGAGATAAATACACATAATTTCATGATTATTTTTGTGTTTCATCTCACAACGAGGTCCTTATGATCAAATAAGGTGCAAGGTCGTTACTAATTTTTAACCTCAAATTTAGTTTCAGTTCTTTGATTGCTAGGATGTAATACCAGGTGTAACTATTCATCTGATTGTAAGTTATTTTAAGTAGAAACAAATGGTGCGTTATTATAAAAAAATGAAATAAAAAATTTAGTTATACAGATGGTCAATTGAAATTGGCCATTAATTGTGTAACTAATGGGGAATCCATCAAAGGTACAGCAGCAAAGTATGGCATACCTAGATCAACTTTGCAATCCCACTTTAAACATGTCTCTAGTCCTTCCAATGAGAAAGGTAAGTTTTAGATTAATTTACTGCTATTCTGTTTTACTTTTCTTTATTTAGTATTTTAATATTTATCAGCTGGATTCAAAAGAGTATTTACCGATGAGCAAGAGAAAGCTTTATGCGAGTACATTGTTGACATGGAAAAATACAGGGTCTTTCAGTCAAGGAGTTGAGAAAATTGGCTTGTGATTAAGCACACGAGTTGAAGATTCCTCATCCGTTTAATAAAGAAACAGGTGAATAATTTTCTTTCTATAAAGTAACATAACCTACGAACACTATATAAATCTTAGTCTTATGTTTACAATTATAAATTTTGATTATTTATATTTTTAATCTGAATAGCAATGGCAGGAAAAGATTGGATGATGAGCTTCATGAAAACGCACAAGCTGTCAAATAGGAAAGCTCAGAATACTTCAGCTGCGAGGGCCAATGGCTTTAATAAAAAGGCAGTAGACAACTTTATTTGTCTTTTGAAGCAAATTCAAGACAAGTATAATCCCTGCTAGTAGCATCTGGAACGTTGATGAGACTTCGACATCTGCTGTGCCTAAATCATCTGTGAGAGTGATTGCTAGAAAAGGAAGAAAGCAAGTTGGTGGAAAAACCAGTGCACAGCGAGGGGAAAATGTGAAACCGATAAAGTTACTTATTTCAGGTACCGCTATCATGATGCACTTAAATATTCATTACGAGAAAACCGCAATTGCGAGTTAATGCCACACTTTCTCGATAAACTATAACCACTTAGATGGCTACAATATTATTTAGCAGAAAAAATAATTCTTTTTGATGGAAAACATTGAATATTTGAGTTTGTTTATAATATTGTTTTAACAATAGTAATAGTAATTGTCCAATTATAATTATTTCCCATTCTCAGTACTACTGCTTCAAATATTTAGGCATTTTTAATAAAAATGAAGTTTTTTGTTGCGGTTAAGCAGCGTATGCAGGATTTAATCCTGAGCATTAAAAAAAAACATCAAAATTGGTTAAGATTGTAGGCTGTTGTGGATTATGAACAGTAAATTTCCGATTACTCCCACTGTGCAGCGTAGCAATTGAAGATATGACCCCAGAAGAAATCCATGAATCTCCCATAGGCAAGCATCATCCAATTTTAAAGAATTTTAAATCAGTAGTTGTAGACGACTTCCTTCAACACAATTAATTTACTTTGAAGAAGAATCGAAGAATAAAATATAATCTTTTTTGTAATCCAAAGATGAATCACAATTTTACATGTAACTGATAATTATGAATAGGGTTGAATTAAAAAAGTATTCACAAATTCCTCTTCTTTGAATAATTCTGAAGAATGATCTCGTACGTATAATTTGACCATGGAAAATATATGTAAAACTTTATAGTTTTTGAGCAGCTCCTAAATATATTGATTAATTTCAAAATAAGAAAACTACCTGTTAATTTTTTCGGGTACCTTAAAAATGTAAACGACCGATTCCGCTTCAACGTAAAAGATTTTATAAATTGTGATGTCAGTTTCCAAGATTATAACAAACAAATGTTTTCCTTGGAACTTACTTAAATGCAATGTAAATATCGGAGAAAGACAAGCTTGACGCTCATTATCTATGAGATAACGACTGTACGAAGCACTCGAATACTCAGTACTTACATTGTGAATAAAATTCTTTATTAATACATTAATTATTTTTTCCTTTCATTAGAAAAGATGAGGATTATTTCTACTCTCGTCTCATCCTTGGCTGTTATTCTGAATTCTATTGGTGAATATAATAATAGAAATCTTAAGTACATGTATCTGAGCTATAGAACGCAAATAAGAATTGGTAAGAGTTAAGCTAAATTCTATCGCAATTGCTTTTTGCTTTTGAACCTTGCATATGTGCAAGAAATTCAAGGCTAATTATATAAAGAAATCTTTTTAGGAACCTCGATACGCCTAATATTGACGCTTCTATTCAAAAATTACAAAACCATAGTTTTTCCTTACGGGAAATACTTCTACATCCCGACTATACAAAGTATGATAGACCTAGAAAAATTATAGGTTCCGTACAAGGGGGTTATGGTATACCAGCATAAGATTGTCTACACAAGGAAAAATTTAATTCTCTAATTTCTGTTGCAGAGTTGTGTGCGCCATTCGAGTGTTTACCTAATGGCGAACCTATTCCGTACGTCCCTCGATCCGCACCTGCTTATTCTCCAGGAAGATCTCTTCTTCCTGCCAGACCTTATTCTCTGGATTCTCCTCGAAGGTCTTCTCCTCCTGCCGAGCCTCTTATTCGTGTCAGATCCAGATCTCCTTCTGCCGTGCCTCTTATTCGTGACAGGTCCAGGTCTCCTCCTGCCGTGCGTCTTATTCATGACCGGTCCATGTCTTCTGCCAGACACCCGCCTTTACTCGTACTTGGATATACACTTGAACGCCTTAGATCTATTCGGTTTGTTCCCAGGACGAATTTGAACCGGCGATTTGAAATTCGAAGATACACTTTTCCTGAAGATAAAGAAATTCATTTGAGAGGAGAAAACTTTGTCCCTAGGGCCATGTCAACCGAAGAACAAAGTGTATTGTCAACATCCAATGGTGAAGTATTTGCAATAGTGGAGTTTGATAAATATCTTCGTGGAATATATGCAGTAAGAAATAACTTAGAGCATCAGTTAGATAAACGGGTAAAAGTAAACATGCACAGTGGTGTGAATAAAGATATGACCCCAGAAGAAATCAAGGAAGCTCCCTTAGGCCGGAAGTCCCGAATATCAAAGTCTTTTTTAACAGTAGTTGCAGGTGACTTACCTTTACACCATTAACTTATTTTTAAACAAATGTACAAATAAACTATAATATTGTTTATAATTCAACCAAGGATCAAAAGGTTGAAAGTAACTATGTAAAGTAATTATGTATGTGGGTTGAAATAAAGAAGCAATTAATAATTTATATTCTGTAATTAATTCCGAAGAGAGATTGAAGATTATATCGCAAATTTACAAAAACATATATTCTCCCCTTGAGAATCTGCTAAGTGGACCGGCAATTGTCAGGCAGATAGTGACCATTTTTTAAGCAAATTGTGCAATTCATCTCAAGAGAAATTCTATTTCGTTTAGGTATGTGAAGCTTCAAAAAACGCTTTGAACATTTGAGGCATCCGCATGTTATTGAAAATAAAAAATTCCAATTTTTATCAAACTATTCAAGATACGATAAAATGCTGCTGAGCAAAATTGTCAACGTCAAAATGATCTACAGATTATTCTCAAAACATGTTGTAACAAGACACATATGTTTTCTTTATCGTAAAAAAAAACAGGAAAACTGAAATAAGTAGAATTTGCCCATGCAGGCAGGGTCGCCGTAGCTTCCTTATAAGGTCTCGATACCTCTCCTCCTTTTACTTTTCTTTGGTCGTGATGTCGCAGACGGAGGGAGCCGAGAATTTAATCACGAATATAGTTCGCTTCTAGAGGTACTGGAAAACGATGACAGGTCTCGCGTCTGCAATCTTAGGCATTCCTGGGCCGCATTGTGTCTGTCGAGATACGGTTGGACCTCTCAGTTTCAACCAGCTTTGCAGGTACCTAAATTTAATTTTCAGTAGAGCTTCTATGAAAAATATCGTACACAGGTAGGGGATACTATTCCTTACTTCTGATGTTAAAATTCAGGCTGAATGTCTCGGCCGCATGCTCCGCTGCTTTGTAAAATAACGCTTCTTTCCCTATTATTTCGTGATTCCTGACAATTCTTACGAGAGGATCTCTTCGATTTGCGATGATATGAGCTGTACCCAAGATGAGCTATTTATAAAAACATTGGAGATTTAGAAGTCCGCGCCCGCATAATCGGATAAGTAGCGATGCCAACGCTCGTGACCTCGTGATTCGCCAGTAGAACCACCCCAAACAAGTAGAGTAGAACCGAGACGGAAAGCATGTTAGTCGCAAACATTTTGCTCAACAACGACAAATTGGAAGACACAATCCGTCATAGAAGACGCTTGTATCTGTTTTGAAGAGACTCTTTCACTGATGATATATCTTAAATGCGGTTTTTAGGCATGCTTAGGTATAGCTAGGTGTCTCCAGCTTTAAAGTGACTAATATCACTAATAGTGATGAACTCGGGGTCCTCGGGAGCACTAGAAATTTGACCAGGCTTCAGATGAATCTGGGAAAACTTGTCAGATCCAAAGTCCATATCAAACTATTCTGTGTACCTCTAGATGATTCCTAAAGCTTCCTGAAGCTGCCTTGCATCAGAAGCATAGATCTGCAGGTAATCCAAATAAAATACATGAGTTACCTTATGCTCGTGAATTGCCAGGAGAATTGCGTAGGGCGAGATATAGTGACAGGAGTGTGATGCAAAAGAGGAGAGGGCTCGTTGCGTCGACTTGACAGACGCCCCTCTGGCAGGTGATGCTGTTTGCTATCACACGATATTGTCTAGATCAGATACTGAATCTAGTTTTCCAAAGGAGCATCAATCTCTCTATGAATATCGCTATGTGTGGATGAACCTGCAAGCTTTCAAAAACGGACAGATGACGACTATGAGAGGTTAAATTAAAAGCTTCCCAGTTGTCAATCTAAGCCATCGACAGGCAGCGTTCGTGAAATGCTACATCTTTGCCGACGCAGCTGTTAGTTGGCACATTTTCTTGGCAGCCTGCTACACATTTTTTAGAGCCACTTTGTTTCTGAAACTTTCTCCCATGCAGGTCCAATTTTGTGAACAATTCTGTCCTTCAAGATAGGAGTAGAGACTTTGCACATCGTGTACAGACAGCTTGTTAACATATAGTTCCTTGGGTTGGACAAGTCGCTTTTCTTTAGTAGGTGTACATCCGTTCTAACGCCAGCCACTACGGAATGGGCGTCTTCGACTTTAAATATGATGTGATGATACGAGCTATCAGACGGTCTATCAGACGTTACGTAGTCGATCACACGTGGAACATGGGATACATCCTCTCTTGCCCAGCCAATCTTCTTTTTCATTTGAATCAAGCGTTTTTTGGCCTAATGATCCATTGTCGGTTGTAGCGTCTCTGTTAATGTGGAATATCTGACCAAGCTATATTGTGAATTGTGCGGTACACTCTGTGTTTGTTTGGACTGTGAACAGCCCGTAATACAGCTGTTTGGTTACGGAAAATATCGATCTCACTACTGTGTTACATATACGTTGGATACACGGAGCCGGCACGTAACAACGTAACCATGAAAGACAACTTGCTCGGTAGCGAACGCATCTGTAAGGGATGTAATAACAAAATAGTGAATTAAATCACTACATGCATAAGATGTGGCTCCTTTCACCATCCAGGATGTGCCTAGAAGACTAAAAATTTGCCATATGGATTATACTCAAAATGCTGTTGCTCTCGCTCAAAATCGCCAACGCCAATGTCAAAGGAGGATTGGGTGAAGATAATTTTGAAAAAAATGGATGCCTGTCTTAAAAAACAGAATGAAAAAATCAAGAAAACAATGAAGATTCAAATAGATGACACAGTAAAGGCAGCAATGGAGAACCTGAATAGCTATATAAATAAAGTAGAATCAAAAACAGATTTACTCGGAGAGGATGTAAAGCAAATTGAGGATAGACTAGAGGCTATTGAATCAGCAACCAATGAGCTGAGAGAAGTACAGCAGCATTCAGCAGAAGCAAGCGAGGGTACAACAGTAATAGAAGGTACGTCACTCACATCTCAAACATTGTTAGAAATGCATGATAGAAACTGGAGGAAAAAGAATATAATTATGTTTGGATTGCCGGAGCCTATAGTGAACACCCTCTCTGATGATAATAGTGTTGTAGTCGAACCCAAAAAGCATGATACTGAAAAAGTAGCCGTGTGACAAATATGAAGTAGCATGCACAATGAAAACATAATATTGGATAATTTGAAATGCTATAGAGTCGGTAATAATTCCCAGAATTCACAAATACCAAGGCGTGTTTGGATTCGTCTGCCATCAAAGGATTGTAGACAAATATCTGAAGAACTTCGCAATGCAGAAACGATCCAATCACCTAGACAGCGCGGCACTGGGAGTGCAGATAAGATCAGATCTCACACCAATGCAACAAGCAGAATTCAAACAGGCACTGGAGAAGCGCCAAGCAAGAGAACTATTGGGAGAAAAGGATCTACAAATTCAGTGGAGGCAGGGTCGACCTGTGATAATCCAGGCGAAGATAAGGACATCAGCGAAAGCACACCCCAAGAGTCCACAGGAGTAATTTTCAAAATAAACAAAAATATATACAGGGAACAGTACCGCACACTCAAGGTATACTATCAAAACACTAGAGGGTCAAATACAAAGGTTGTAAAAGTTAGATTATTCTGTGCATTATATACTTATGATATCTTTTTACTGTCAGAAACTTGGTTGAGACCTAATATAAATTCAAATTAACTTTTCCACAACAATCAGTTCGTACGTTATAGGCACGATAGTCAATATATATTATTGCAGCGAAAGTAGTGGAACTACGGTTTACATGCATAATAATTTCCATCTAGATACCTCCTAATGTAAAATTAGTTAAATTTGAAAACTTTTTCAAAGCATTAGAGGAAGAAATTGAGGTATATAATAGGACGCTAATCATCATTGGTGATTTTAACGTTAGAAATGTTCTAAATGCCTCTGTGGATTCTTTAAGAGATACAAAAACAGATCTAATCTCATCCTTTTTACTAATGTTTGATCTAAAGCAAGGTAATCATATTCTGAACTGTAAGGGGCAATGCTTGGATTTGATATTTACTAATTCTGACAAAACAGAGGTATGGGCCGCTTAGCTAATGGTGACTGAGGATGCATACTATCCAGCTCTGAGAATAATTGTAACTTGTAACAAAGCAAAATAATCTCAAAAAAACTTTATATTCAACAATAGCAATACAACTAGATACAACTACTCTAAAATAAAAAAGGCGTTTTATTTAATAAGATAAGTTGCATTGACTGGAGTGATTTATATCCAATTGAGACCTTGCAGGAGTGTAATCAGTATCTATATAGCTCATTATATTCCGCAATTGCAGAAATTGTACCGAAATTTACAACGCTAGGTGGTCCAGGTAAATATCCAAATTGGTATTCCAAGGAGCTAATCGGCAGAATAAATTTGAAGGAAAACTACAGGGATAAACTTAGGATTATACCTGGAAATTATAACTTAGAGAGAAACTTTCACTTCTTACGATCGGATGTAAAAATTTGATTAACCGTGATTACCAAATCTTTACTCATAACTCGGAGAAAGCTTTGAAAAAAGATCCAACACAACTTTGGAATTACATGGGGAATCTTAAGAACGCCTCGAGGTGTCCTGGAATAATATACGCTAATGGAACAAAATTAGATAAATCAGATAATATTATTAACGCTCTAGCTTCCTATTTTAACAGTGTAGATAACCTCATGTCACATACAAACTTGCGCAATCGAACAGATAAAATTAAGGGTCGATTGGGATATAAATTAAAGATGGATATGGTTGATGTAAGATTAGCTTTAAGCTCTCATCCAAATAAAAATACATCTGGTACAGACCTGATACCTAGTTTCCTGATAAAAAATTGCGCAAATGCATTATGTAATCCTATGCTATACATATTTAATAAAGCTCTAGAAGTAGGGGCATATCCGAACGCGTGGAAAGAAACTAGAGTATGTCCTGTGTTTAAAACTGGTGAATAAACAAATTAAAAAAATTACAGGCCTATTTCAATAACAAATCACTTCTCCAAGGCCTTCGAAACCTTTCTTGCTAATTACGTTTCAAGCGTTTTCAAATCTGAAGTTAATCAATAACAACACGGGTGAATGCGAGGTAGATCTACTACCACTGATTTATTAATGCTAATTACAGTTGGATGTTATCTATGTAGATGTGTCCAAAGCCTTTAACAAATATAATCATGCGATCTTAGTTGATAAGCTCAAAAAGTCGAACCTTCCCGGAAATGTAATTTCACTCATCAATGACCTACTGAAAAATAGAAAGCACGTTGTACAGTATGCAGGTTGCACCTCAAACACTAGGAATTCAAAGAAATTATTGTATGCAGACGATGTAAAAATAATGTTAAAAATAAGAAATGCTAAAGCCAAAAGAGGTGAATTTTCAACAAAATACACAGGGAAACAAAGGGAAAACCAGTATGAAGTGGATACCAGTAAGGACTGGATAATGGGAAATAGTGACTAGGTATTAGAGCCAAAGTTTTGTAGTTTGCTCTAACTCTTGGCTTCAAAAACAGTCTAATGATTAATTCTCTTAATTTTCATGGGAAACATATTTCACCTGTGTTCATGGGAAGTGTCATTCAGTACAAGGTGAATACATTTTTCAATCGCATTTAGATTGCGAGCCCAAACAAGTAAGTGCTACCAATCACACAACTTTTAAATCAATAAGGAAGTTCGTAAATGCCTAATACAATTTGTACGATAAAATTGATATCTTTAAAAGGTGTGTTTCAGCTTCAATTTAGTATGTTATACTTTTCCCACTTGTACATCATTTATAAATCTGATAATTTAAAAAAATTTTCTATCCACGAACAATAGGTAAATCTTCCACCAGATAGGAGGACTTTTTAACAAATTTGTCGTAGTTTTAAGAAATTATTTTCATTTTTTACAAAGTGATAAAATTTGTAACCAAAAAGATTAATTTTTAATCAGAAATATAATATTAAAGTTTCCAAAAAAAAGTATTAACTTTGAACAAAAAATAGTTGAATTTTCTTACAATTAGTGGGTTCTACTGATTCTGTTCAAATTTCAGCTTTTAAGAGAAAAAAGGGAGAAACAGAAAAATAGGGGAATAATGTGAAGTTTGGGATAAAGAAGTAGAAATATTCATGATTTGTCGGCTAAAGAATAATAGTTTAAACAAACTTTAAAGTTCCTTTTTAATACTTTTAAAATATTAGGTCAGAAAACTGCAAATGTTTCTTATAAAATAACGTTAATTTTCTAGTAAACACAATCTTTTTTCAGACTAATATGCGATTTTCCACTTTAAAAAACATTAAATCCACTGTTTGTTGTTGCAGAGTTGCACATATTTCGTTTTACTGAAAGTTCTCCTCTTCCTGCCACTTCCTGCTGAGAGTCCTTTTCGTGTCAGGTCTAGGTCTGCTCCTGCCAGACCAAATTTTCCGGTCAGGTCTCCTCCTATTGCCGAGCCTCCGCTACGTGTCAGGACCAGGTATCCTCCTGCCAGGCATTCCTCCTTACGCACACTTGAATTTAAACTAAAACAATTCATACTTGTCGGCTCATTCCAAATACAGAGATTTGTATGTCTGCGAGTGGAGAAGACATGCCACCAATGCTTGTATTTCCACGAGTAAAGCCAAATCCACTATTTCTTGAGGGAAAGCCAGAAAACTCATGGGCGGAGTAGGATAAAAGGGGTTATGTAAATGCAGACAGCTTTCTTGTTTTTTTTTTCTTTTTTTGAAAGAATTTATAAAATTTGCAAAGGCTTCACCAGATAATCCTCAGCTGCTGTTGTTAAATGGACATTATTCACATGTGAAGAATCTGGCGGTTGAAAATGGAGCAATTATTTTGTGTTTCCCTCCCCATTGCACTCATAGAATGCACTCGTTAGATGTTGGTTTTATGAAACCACTTAGTGTGTGCTATGCTGCAGAAGTCAAAGCATTCCAACGCAATGGATGTCTAGTCAAATGAAGAATATATTTTGATCATACGGCAAAGCCTGGCAAAAAGCATCTTTAAAACAACTTCTTTAATATTAATATATATATATATATATATATATATATACATATATATATATCTTAATATATTTTATTATTAAATTTTAGATCTCACATTTAAATATTAACATTTCATCTCTTTAGCTAACTGCTCAGTGGGTTTCCTGTCACCACTACGTAGCGCGTCCTCAGGTTGCGGATAGAGGAACGGCCCGTAAGGCTGAACAGCCCCTAAGGTTAACTGCGAATACAAGAATAAGCAGTCGCGGACAGCCGATAGGAACCAGTTGTGGGTGTGGTGAGCCCGCACTGGTAGAAAATAGGTACAGACAACTATGGCTTGGGAGGACTCACCCATTCGCGTTCATACGCAATGGGTGGGTTCTGGCAAGCCGAGGTGCAGCGTGTATCCACCTAGAAACACTACCCGAACCACAACTAAAAATCTTGTAAGGGAAAAATCCTGCTGCCCCATTGGACACCGCAGCGATGACACTGCCCGCAAGGGATGTGTGGAATGATTCGCCTGTACAGGGCCAAAGGGGTATTGATGCCAGTAGGCGCGCTGCCTTGCAGGGGGATGTTAAGATACGAGGATGAAACTGTAATGTGTCTGACGACAAGTTCACACGGTCCTTGTCAAAGATGGTATCACTCACAATCAGATTGATCACGTTCTAATTGACAGAAGACGTCATACAAACATTCTCGATATAAGATCGTACAGGGGAGCGAATTTAAATTCAGACCAGTTTCTCGTGATAGTAAAACTAAGATCTAGGCTAGCGTTAAGTAGGAAAACAAGCCGCATAGAGCCAACAATTCGTTTCAATATAGATAAATTCAAAAAACCAACAGAAACATTAAATTATCAAGTTGAGATTTCTAATAGTTTCGTCGATCTCCAAGAACAGAGACACGATAACGATAATTACGAGGAGGACTCGGAAACCCTGTGGAGCAATATTAAAGAGGCGATAAAGATAGCCGCGAAACTTACTATTGGTTTAAAGAAAGTAACCAAAAGCTAACCATGGTTTGACGAAGAGTGCAAACTTTGGTTTGAAAAACGTCGGAAGGCCAAACTAATTTGTTTACAAAATAAGTGCGATCAAACACATGAGAAGTATTTCGAGATTAGTAAAAGTACAAATAGGCTTTATAGATCCAAGAAAAGGGAGTGGGAAAAGAATGAAATACTAGCAATAGAAACGCATAATGAACAAAATAATCCGCGTGAGATGTACAGGGGAATCAATTTTATAAGGAAAGGCTTTCAAAGTAGAACAGAAGTAATGAGGGACGAAAATGGCAATCTAGTAGCCGATGCGACAGAGAGGCTGAATTTATGGAAAAACTATTTCGATAATCTATTAAATGTACGCGAAGCCCCCGTTGAAGGTAATCTCGGTGAATCCACACTGCCGATCTATTAATTGATGATCCTACTGATGTAGAAATAGAAATGGCCATAAAGAAGTTGAAAAATAACAAAGCCGCGGACATGGACGACCTACCGTCAGAACTGATAAAAAATGGAGGCCCTTGCCTCGCAAGGCAAATTTGTAAACTAATACGCGCAGTTTGGAAAACAGAACGCATGCCGGTGGAATGGAATACCTCTATTATTATTTCCATCTTTAAAAAAGGCGATAAAACGAACTGTAACAATTATCGGGTAATTTCACTTGTGCCTTCGTGCTATAAGATCCTGTCCAATGTAATCTTAAGTAGACTAACTTCTTTTGCCGAGGAAATCATTGGGGATTACCAGTGTGGATTCCGCCGAAACCGATCTATAAGCGATCAAATGTTTACAATTAGACAACTGTTAGAAAAGAAATGGGAATTTAATGAAGTGGTACATCAGCTATTTATCGATTCCAAAAAAGCTTACGACTCTATTATACGCGCACGAATATACTGGATCCTAGAGTTCTTAGGTGTACAAAGAAAATTAGTTAGACTTATCGAGATTTGCTTAAGCGGCAGTGGGGGTAGAATACGTGTAAACGGAAGTTTATCTGAAGAGTTTTCGATCCGCGATGGCCTGAAACAGGGCGATGCACTTTCATGCGCCCTTTTCAACTTAGTTTTAGAATACGTGGTCAGACAAGTACAAGCGAATCCGACCGGTGCTACCCTCAATGGGATAATACAAATTCTTGGGTATGCGGATGATCTCGACTTACTAGGGGATGATAAAGAAAACGTAGCTAAAAATGCAGAAATCTTGATCACAAAAGCCAAAGATATTGGTTTGGAAGTTAGCGAATCGAAGACAAAATATATGACCGTCGTCAGATCCGAACAAAGTATCTCTTCCATAAAAATTTATTTGTGCGCTGTTGTTGCAAATGGAGCTTCTTTGAAATCAACGTCACTCCTTTTTTTCTGGGTATTGTTATGATTTTGAAAAATATACAATAGAATCAGAATCTAACCAATCTACGAATTTATTTTCTAATCCATTCTTGATATTGTACGATGTTTTATATTTGTAATGAAAACTAGGAAGGAAGTATCCAGTTAATTGAGTTTTCATAATTGCCAGATGTTCGTTATCGAGGTGATTTCCGGTTTTCAAATAATCTATCAGACTTTGTAAGTCATTAATGCCGTCTGCTATTAAAAAGTCACGAAGTTTCATTTGTTTCGCATTAAAAAGAACAGCATGGAGTAATCCTATTCAAAAACAGGATACGCAAAAAATGATACCGTAAAAAATGAGATCTCTCGTTTTTACATTTTTGCTTAATAATGTTTTTGCATTACAAGTATGTTACTATTTATTATAATTTATTCAAGTTTTTTGACAATTTTAAGCTTTTTATTGGGCTATTCCTATTATTGTTATTATTTAATAATAACATAAATTAAAAATAACCGCTAAAATTACATATTTAAGTACCGCTGTCAAGATGCATTAAAATAACCATTACGAAAAAACCGTCATTGTTAAATTTATTTATGACATGTTTATTAACAATAGTAATTTTGTCACCTTATAATTGTTTTCCATTCTCAGTACTACTGCTTCCACATATTTAGGCATTTCTAATCAAAATAAAGTTTGTTGTAGCGCTTAAGCAGCGTATGCAAATAATTATTTATATACATTGTTTATAAAAATCAGGCTTAGACTCGTTCTGCAGGATTTAATCCTGAGCATTAAAAAAAAACATCAAAATTGTTCAAGAATTGGTCATGAATCTCCCATAGGCAGGCATCGTCCAATCTTAAAGAATTTGAAAGCAGTAGTTGTAGGCGACTTCCTTCAACACCATTAATTCCCTTTGAAGAAGAATGTAAGAATGAAATATAATATTTTTTGTGATCCAAAGAAGAATCAAAATTTTAGAAGTAACATTAAAAATGTCTCTTCTGTGATTAATTCTGAAGAATGATCTTGTACCTATAATTTTACCATGGAAAATATATGTAAAACTTTATAGTTTTTGAGCAGCTCCTCAATATATTGATTGATTTCAAAATGAAAAAAACTACCTGTTAATTTTTTTCGGTACCTTACGAATGTAAACGACGGATTTCGCTTGAACGTGAAAGATTTGATAAATTATTGTGATATCAGTTTCGAAGATCATAACAAACACATGTTTTCCTTGAAACTAACTTAAATGCGATGCAAATATCGGAGAAGGACAAGCCTGAAGCTTATGATCTATGAGATAACGACTATAAGAAGCACTCGAATACTTAGTAGTTACGTTGTGAATAAAATTCTTTATTGATACATCAATTAATTTTTCCGCTCATTATAAAAGATGAGGATTATTTCTACTCTCGTTTTATCCTTGGCTGTTATCCTGAATTCTATTGGTGAATATAATAATATAAATATTAAGTACATGTATTCAAGCTACAGAACGCAAATAAGAATTGGTAAGAGTTAATCTAAATTCTCTCGCAATTGCTATTTTCTTTTGAACCTTGCATATCGTCGGATAAGGCGCAGCATCACACATCTTACATTTTGGCCAAATCGAGTTTGACACGGTTTCTTATTCAAAAGTTCGCGCCTGAGCGATGGGCGGGGACAGTTTCCTTATTTGGCTACTCGGAGCGCTGGAATTCGCGATTTAGTCAGCATACCACATCGATAATCACCTGGCAGCATCACTTAAAAATCAGTTTTTTGGCTCTCCTGAAAAGTCGGGAAAAGTCAGATGTGTGATGCTGCGCCTTAAGCGACGATATGAGCAAGAAATTCAGGCCCTGAAATGTTTTGAATTTCCGAAAAAAAGAAGAATTAGCTCCAAAAACTACGAAAATCACTCTTTCCCTTATAGGTGATGTTTGGGACACTGTAAAACAAGTCTATGGGCGTGGAAATCAAAACGTAATTTCTGATTTGCATTATGTAGCTAATTGCATAGATAAATCTTTTTAGGAAGCTCGATAAGCCTAATATTGACGCTTCTGTCTAATTTATGGAAAATAATTCTACATCCTGACTATAGAAAGTATGATAGACCTAGAAAAATTATAGGTTCCGTACAAGGGGTTTATGGTATACCAGCATAAGATTGTCTACATGAAGAAAAATTCAATTCTCCCTTTTCTGTTGCAGAGTTGAGTTCGCTATTTGAGTGTTTACCTAATGGCGAACCTATTCTGTATGTTCCTCGACCCGGACCTGCTTATTCTTCAGGAAGATCTCTTCTTCCTGCCAGACCTTATTCTCCGGGTGCTCCTCGAAGGTCTTCTCCTCCTGCCGAGCCTCTTATTCGTGACAGATCCAGATCTCCTTTTGCCGTGCCACTTATTCGTGACAGGTCCAGGTCTCCTCATGCCGTGCGTCTCTTTCATGACAGGTCCATGTCTCCTTCTGCCAGACAACTGTCTTTACTCGTACTTGGATATACACTTGAACGGCTTAGATCTATTCGGTTTGTTCCCAGGTCGAATCTGAACCGGCGGTTTGAAATTCGAAGATACACTTTTCCTGAAGATAAACAAGTTCATTTGAGAGGAGAAAGAAATGTCCCTAGGCCCATGCCAACCGAAGAACAAAGTGTATTGTCAACATCCAGTGGTGACGTATTTGCAATAGTGCAGTTTGACAAATATCTTCGTGGAATATATGCAATAAGAAATTTCATAGGACATCAGATTGATAAACGGGTAAAAGTAAACATGCACAGTGGTGTGAATGAAGATATGACCCCAGAAGAAATAAAGGAATCTCCCCTAGGCAGAGACCACCGAATATCAAAGTATTTTTCAACAGTAGTTGCAGACGACTCACCTTTACACCATCAACTTATTTTTAAACAAATGTACTAAAAAACTATAATATTGTTTGTGATGCAACCAAGGATGAAAATGTTAAAAGTAACTGGTAATAAAGTATAAGGGTTGAAATAAAGAAGCAATCAATAATTTATATTCTTTAATTAATTCCGAAGAGAGATTGAAGATAATATCGCAAATTTACAAAAACATATATTCTTCGCTCAAGAACCTTCTAGGTGTACCGGCAATAGTCAGGCGAATAGTGACATGGTTTGAGGGATTTACAATAAATGAAAGGAACCCTGTTCCTTTCCATTACAGACTTATCTTCTATATTGTATTTCTGTCAAAGTTTCCACATATTTTCTTCTAGAGAAGCTGTTGACAGACATTTTTGATTTCTGCTTTCTCTTGTTGGGCTGGTCGAAGTGCTAGTGATGATGGTGTAATGCATCTTTCATAGCGCGTCTATGGAAAATTCGATTTATGGTACCCGTAAAGCGGGTTGAAGCTGAGAGTTCCAACCCTAGGGTTGAAACTTGAAATGTTTCTACCCTACGGTTGGACCTCTCAGTTTCAACCCGCTTTACAGGTACCTCAGTTTAATTTTCAGTGTAGTTGCTATGAAAAATATTGAACACAGGTAGGGGCAAAGGTCAGTGATACCTTTCGCCCCTAGCTACATAATATACTATTCCTTACTTCTGATGTTGAAATTCAGGCTAAGTTTCTCGGCCGCTTGCTCCGCGGCTTTGTAAAAGAACGCTTCTTTGCCAATTATTTCGTATACCATTAAGCCATTTCCCTTTCAGGGCAGGCGTGACGCTACCCGATTCGGGTAGTGTTTCTAGGTGGATAGTTTCTTGTAGTAACTACAAGTGTGGGCTCACCACACCCACGATGTGCCAACAGTACGCAGTATTCTTGAATGGTCACCCATGCAAGTACTAACCGCGCCCAACGCTGCTTAACTTCAGTGATCTTACGAGAACTGGTTTTTTCAGCGCGGTGTGGCCGTTGATTCCTGACAATTCTTACGAGAGGATCTCTTCAATTTGCGATGATATGAGCTGTACCCAAGATGATTCAGTTATGAAGACATTGAACATCGTGTTTCGCCAACAGAACCACTCCAAACGAGTAGAGTAGAACCGAAATGGAAAGCATGTTAGTCGCAGACATTTTGCTTAACACCGACGAATTGGAAGATACAATCTGTCAAAGAAGACGCTTGTATGCTGTCTCTATGCATACCGCTATGTGTGGATGAACCTGCTAGCTTTCAAACAGACAGATGACGACTATATAAGGTTGAATTAAAAGCTTTCCAGTTGTCAATCTAGGCCATCGACAGCCAGCGCTTGTGACATGCAACATCTCTGCAGACGTACCTGTTAATTAGCACGTTTTCTTGGCAGCCTGCTGCACATTTTTTCGAGCCACTTTTTTCGTAAAACTTTTTCCCACACATGTCCAATTTTGTGAACAGACAGCTTATTAACATGTAGTTCCTTGTTCTGGACAAGTCGCTTTTCTTTAGTAGGCGTACATCCGTTCTAACGCCAGTCACTACGGAATGAGCGTCTTCAAATTTAAATATGAGCTGATGATACGAGCTAGATGCCAGTGTGTAAAAATAAACTTCTTCCACCAGAAGGTCTTGATACCATCATCACATTCGAAACTTTTCCTTGAACGGTATATCAGACGTTATGTAGTCGATCACACGTTGAACAGGGGATGCATCCTCTCTTGACCAGCCAATCTTTTTTTTTTATTTGAAACAAGCGTTTTTTGGCCTTTTGATGCCTTGTCGGTTGTAGCTTTCAATGTGAATCAGCAAAAGCTCTCGCCCCACCATGAACTAAACAATCGATGATCCAGAGGTCAAACTTCTGCGAGAGATCCTTACCTCTCATAGATTCATCATCCGTCTGTTGGAAAGCTTGAAGGTTCATCCATACATGAAAAGATAAAGTCAATTGTCCAAAAAGAGAAGTGCCCAATTTTCTGGGATTGCGATTTTCGGACAGCAGTCTCCATTGCACACTCGAGGCCTGATATCGTTCTCTAGGACCTCAATCAACGAACTATATTCGTGTTCAAATTCTTCGCTCAGGCAGACTATAAAGTTAGTGCTACGGAGAAGGAATAGGAGAATAGGTATCAAGACCTTAAAGGGAGCTGCAACAACTGTACTCAAAATAGTCGGTTAAACTAATTGTCCTCGTGATCAGGGCTCTGAGTGGTGCTAAACTATCACTGGTTCGTAACCTAAAAGCCATACCCGCGTGACAAAAACATGCCGAGGCATTTGCGAGATGGATATAGAAGGCATCGTTGGGCCGCTGCGTGTCTTTAAGACACACGAGGATTTGGCTAGCCTGTCGTTGTGATTTCGTGGTGCTCCGTGGCCATCCATTTCACGGTTTTGAGACATGGCACAGTGGGCTGAATCGGAAATTTACTTTAGTTATCTAATGGACTCTCAACAGTTGAATTTTCAACAAGTGTCTTTATGTATGTATGTATGGATGTAGGTATGTATATATGTTTGTAGGTATGTATGTAGGTATGTCTGCCTGTGAGCAAGACAACTTTCGAAAGAATTGACCTATTCAATTGGCCTTTGGTATACTCTTTAGTCTCTCAAACTAAAGGTCAAGTTCGTTAGCCAGCCATTTTGGATACAAATTCAAAAAGTGAGAGCATTTTGAAAATGTTTTAGAACATTTTTTTCGAAATTTGAAAAATGTTTCTTTTTGCACGCCCTACAAGATTATCGTAACGACTTTTTGAATTTTCTTGACAAATCGAAAATTCACATTTTTATTGCACAAAAAATAATGAAAAATTCAAAAATTTAATATTACGGTCAAACTGTGCAATATACGACAAATGATGATTCAATAAAATTTGTGCATTAAAAAAGGATCTACAAATTTTCAATAGTTACTTAATGGTTACTTTTTGATAGGAAGTGTAGTTCTGGCTTTATTCGTAAAAAATAACATTAACAGTAAAAAAATCAGCCCGATAAATGGGCACATTCTCATCAAAACTTTGCCTATTTAATTTCCTTTCCATCTCGTGTGTATTTTTTTACAATATTTCATTGTTTTTATGTTCTCAGTACTATTTCTAACGATGAAAACAATAAAATAACTATCAATAATGTTCACGAAACTTGAAAATTTGTATTTTTACCTTCTCATCCAGAGAAGATATTAGATTTGTGTAAAATTTAACCCCCCCGGTTTTTGCCAAATGTTCACGTTTTGAGACCACCGAACCCAAAAAACAGGTTTTTACGAATGTGTCCGTATGCATGTATGTATGTATGTATGTATGTATGTACGAGGGGGGACCCAAAAGTAACGGGAATTGGGTCGTGGCGGGGCGGGGTAAGAGATCAGGTTCTCCAGTGGAAGTTTCTAAGCGGTGACTGTTTTTTTCAGTAAAACAACTTTTTCCGTTTCGGCGAAAATGTGAGATGGCTGAGTGCCGTGAGCAACGCGCGGCTATGAAATTTTGTTTTCTGTTGGGGAAAACGCCTGCGGAAAACTCTTGTGATGCTCAAAACAGCTTATGGTGATGATGCCCTGAGTAAAAAACGTGTGTACGACTGGTTTTCCCGTTTCAAGAATGGAGAGATGTCGATTGAAGACCAACCTCGTTCTGGGCGCCGCTCAACTTCAAGAACGGACGACAACGATTGAAAAAATCAAGACCCTTGTTCGTGAAGACCGTCATCGAACCATTGATCAACTTTGTGAGATGTCTGGAGTGTCATAGAGTTCAATCCAGAGGATTTTATCCGAAGATTTGCACATGAGAAGGGTTGAAGCCAAACTTGTCCCTTGCCTTCTCACTGAAGACCAAAGGGACCGTCGACTTCCGGCCTTTCTTGAGCTGCAAAATCAGTTGAAAGAGGACCCACATTTTTTTCCAAGGTCATAACTGGTGATGCATCGTGGTGCAATGGGTAATACCCCGAAACAAAGAAGCAATGAAGCCTGTCCAAGACTGTCCCTGACTCAGGGACAGTCACCGCTTAGATTCCCCCACTGGAGAACCCGATCTCTTACTCCCCCCCCCCCACGGCCCCATTCTCGTTACTTTTGGTTCCCCCTCGTATGTAGGTATGTATGGAGGTATGTCTGACTGTGAGCACGATAACTTTCGAAATATTTGACAGATTCAATTGGCCGTTGGTATACTCTTTTTGTCTCCCAAACTGAAGGTCAAGTTCGTTAGCCAGCCATTTCGGATAAATATTTAAAAAGTGAGAGCATTTTGAAAATTTTTTAGACCATTTTTTTCAAAATTTGAAAAATATATGTGTGGCCGCTTATTGTACTCAAAAATTCAAACAATTTATTCTGACTGAAAATCTTACTTTTATTTCAAGAAGGTGTAGATCTCGAGACAGTGAGGGTACGTGGGTTAGCTTTCGCAGATGACAAGGCTGTTATAGCAGAATCAATCGAAGACTTGCAAAGAATGTTGAGCAAACTAAATACAAGCATGAAGAACATGGGTCTCAAAATTAACGTTAACAAAACAAAAATCATAGTATATGAAGGAAAAGGTGAGAAAACTATGTGCAACATTGTTCTGAATGATGAGAGATTAGAAAAAGTTGATAAGTACATATGTCTAGGTAGTCTATTCACTAGTGACGGGAAGATACATGGGGAGTTGGATAGGCGTATAAACGAGGGTCAGAAGGTTATCGGTAGAGCACGGTCTATTCTCAGAAGTGAAAATATGTTTAAAAAATCTGAAATGGCAATAAATAATTCTATATTGGTACCGACTGTGCTATACGGTAGCGAGACATGAACCGGTCAAGAAAAGGATAAGAGTGAAATTAACGCGTTTGGCATAAAACCTCTGCGCACAATTTGCGGAAAAACACTGATGGACAAGAAGAGAAACGAAATAATCCTCAAAAAATGTGGTGCAAATGAGACAATAGTTGACATATGGGAAAGAAATCAGTTTAGATGGTTGGGACATTTTGAAAGAATGAAAGATGAACGACTAGCGAAACAAGTGTATAAAAGTAAAGTAAATAGCAGTATGCCCAGAGGCAGACCGCGGAAAGAATGGTTAGAATGTGTGAATGGTAGAGAAGTATGCCAAGACAGAAAATTGTGGCGACAAATAGTTTATAAAAAGAATGTGAGTTGATTGAATGACGCCTGAAACAAAAGAGCTTGGATACTAATGAGCCCGAGTGGGGAACCTCACATAACAACCTTGTGAGGCTTGGGGTGATCGCTAGAGAGATTGATCAGCAACCTGGGCCGGAGCAGTGTTGCGAAACGAACTAAAAACTAAAAAATCTATACCTCCTTCCCCACATTACTATTTTCCAACCGAGCGAGTCACGCCTACTCCGAAAGGGAAATGGCCTAATGGTATAATAATAATGAATGCTCATGGTACTTGAAAATTGGAACAATTTATTCTATTTTTACATTCTCATCCAGAGAAGGTATTAGATTTGTGTAAAATTTGATCCCCCCCCCACGGTTTTTGTCAAATGTCCATTTTTCAATAATCATTTAGAAAATTATCATATATATGTTCCAAAAACGACTTAGATACTTTTTTTTTCTCCTTTTCAGATAGTTGGAAGAAATCTTTCTGATTGTATGATTTATTAGAAAGATACGAAAATATACGGCGAAGTAAAGGAATTTCCTTCTTTATTTTAAATCAAATACAAATTCAGTGATTTTTATCTGAAGAACATAACATATGGTCGTTCGTTGCGAAGCGCGACTACATGATGTTTAAACCAAATATCAAGCGCGAAGCGCGAGTGTCTTGATGAGAATGTGTTCCTTAAGGTCGATAGAACCTTAAGTAAATTAGTTCTTCTTTTTATGTAAAACTGACATAATTAAACCAAAAGCAGGTCATAACGATGAAGCTTACTAAGAGAGTATTAGCCCGCGAAGCGCGCAATAGCGAGCACACGAAGTGTGAAAACCTAAAGGAACTAAGCTTAAAGCGTCAGGCTGCGCGCCCTAGGCGAGCGAAGCTAGAAAGCAAACGAATGAGGGTAATAGCTTGAAGGAAAATTCTCGTTGAGGAAAAGTAAATGCGTTAAGGTTAGATAGTTTTTCTGATGTTTTCTGTCAAATTCAAGTGTTGGCACTCAGGATCATTCATCTCACTTGGTCTATCTCCACAAATGTATCACTTTGAACTAACTGGAGTATCAGTGAGTGCAAGACGAACCTTACCATCAACAATAGTCAACTCAATAATAACTTTAACTATATATTTCCCATGGAATGTACTGATTACTGTTGGCCGCAATTTTTTGGCTTTTTCCACATAATTTATTTCCTCTAGCGTTGTCTTCTTAACTTCTTTAGCGAATGCAACAAGGATCGGTATACACCGTTTGGGAGAAGCAGGATGAGGATACATCCAAACAAACTTGGTTGATTTTGTTATTCTCAGGCATAATGGTACCATAGAAACTGTAGATACGTCTGTATCTGAAGAATATCCATCTGAAAATTTCTGGTACGTTCCCCGATCTGATGCTACACCACAACTATACTTAATTTATAAATCCATGTGACATGTTTAGACTCTTTTATTTATAACGGGGCGATATATTTTTCGAGATTTGAGAAGCCGTCCCACTAAGTGATCGACAGATGATTGAAGGTTAACACGAGCCTCTGCTTCTGAAATATGTATTTGTGCATGGTAATAAGCTTTCTTCGTTTCTCGAACTAAATGATAAGATGGATAAATGTCAGAATTTCTTCGTTTTGCCTGTAAGTGAACGAAATGATATTGAAATTTTGATCATTTGTCATTTTCTACTAGAGCTAAGGCTTCTTCCAGAGACTATGATTCAATTTTATTTTTACCTAAATTTTCAGTATCTTCGGAGTCGTCAGTAGAAGTACGCAATAGAGTTACTATAACCAATCTACGAATTTATTTTCTAATCTGTTCTCAATATTATACAGTCTTCTCCAGTTTTAATGAAAACTATGATGAAAGTATCCAGTTATTTGAGTTTTAATAATTTCCAGATGTTCGTTATCGAGGTGATTTCCGATTTTTAAATAATCTATCAGACTTTGTAAGCCATTAGTGCCGTCTGCTATTAAAAAGTCACAAAGTACTTTCATAGTAATAACTATGATTTAATAATAATTATGAAAATACTAGAAACGTGCATATAATCTAGCCAAAGCTATAAAATGATTATCTCTCTTGGGAGGAACAAAACGCAACGTACACCTAGGGAACGCAAATTCATTTGTTTTACATTAAAAATAACAGCATGAAGTTATCCTATTCAAAAACAGGATACGCAAAAAATGATACCGTAAAAAAGGGGTCTCTGGTTTCTACATTTTTGCCTAATAGTGTTATTGCATAACAAGTATGTTAATATTTATTATGATTAAGTTTATTTGAAAAGCTGAAAAGTGTCTTATAAATATAATAATAATAATAATATTATTATTATTATATATCATTGGGCTAACTCCTCAATGCAATGAATTATGCGGTTACGACACCAGTATCGCGCAGTGCCACCCACAATAGGCCTCTCTCGGATGGAGGCCATGGTTCAGTTGGGAGTGGCAATAGGACCGAACCGAGGCGACGACCAGGCAATGGCCCCGGACAAACGCGAGAACATCGATTTAAATGGTCGGACCAACTCAGGAGAGACATGCTTACCTGTTGGCAAAGAAGCTCACCGGCGCGAAGAGGATTCATGCAGAGGTTACATGACCGTTGGGTCAATATGCACCCGGAACATGCTCATCAAACGCCTCAGTATTTAAGAGATCAGGTATTCTTTTTGCGAAAAAACGGATATGAAGCTCTTTATCAACAAGAAGAAGAGCAACATCCTCCATCGAACATTCCATCCGTTCCAGCAAGACCACCTTTGCAGATAGCCGATAATGCTAACATGAGAAATAGGAGATCTATCCACCAAAAATTCTTTCTCAGGATCGACAAATTAGCTGAAGCTAATACTGCTCTCCCCGATTTGCTCCCCGAAGATGTTAATCTCTGGAATCTGAACTGTGTTGTTTACGAGAAGGCGGTCTCCTTGCTTAGCGACAGTAGAAGTAACGATACTTCAGTACGTCTGAGTAAGACTCGCAAGCGTATTGCACAGCTTCAATTCAAAATTGAAACGGCGAGACGGCATGCATCAAATATTCAGTGCGTGATTAGCTACATAACATTAAATAAAAAAATCACTCCAAAAGTTAGGGCACTTGCTCGAAACTTAAGGAAAGCAAATCACACGCTGAACAAGTGTAAACTGTTGACCATCAAGCAGCACTGGACGCAAAAAATAAGATCTCTTTCAACAGCGAAACAGCGCCTTGAACGGCGAGTAATGTGGATTCAGGAAAATTCCACCTTTTCTACTCATCCTTCCCGTCTGTTCAATAAAACGTCACGTGCCGTTAAAAATCCGCCTAGTCGAGAAGAGATTCAAGTCTTCTGGGAACAAGTATATGGAGATACTTATCAGCTAAATGAAGACGCTTCAGATATATCACTCTTTCGTAACTTTTGCCAAAGGCAAAGGTTACAAGGTCCAGAGGAAGAGTGTCCACTAATTACTGCTGAAGAAGTGAAGAAAGTTATCGCTAGAACTAAGAACTTTTCAGCG
Source organism: Andricus curvator (assembly GCA_932195095.1). NCBI lineage: Eukaryota > Metazoa > Arthropoda > Insecta > Hymenoptera > Cynipidae > Andricus > Andricus curvator. The sequence continues at coordinate 196,318 of CAKNYM010049458.1, forward strand.
CCAGGGCCAGATAAAATCAACAACTTTTGGTGGAAGAAGTTTACTTCTACGCACCAACATCTAGCTCGTATATTTACTACTTTCTTAAACGGAGAACAACCCGTCCCGCAGTGGCTAGTGGAAGGACGCACGGTATTGATTCCTAAGACCGGAGATTTGTCAAGTCTGGCAGGTTGCAGGGAGAACCTGTTAATAGACAGGTGTACCCAGGACTCGATCAGGTATCGACGCAATCTGTCCATGCCTTGGATTGACTACCGTAAGGCATTCGATAACACGAACCATGAGCTACTTATTAAGCTCATTGAGTGCATGGAGGTGCATCCAAAAATAGTGAGATGCATAAAAGAGCTTATGCTCTTGTGGCGGACAAGATTTGTCATAACAACTGACAAAAGACAAGTGACTACAAGCTATATCACATATAAGAGGGGGGTCTTCCAAGGAGACTCTCTAAGTCCGATACTTTTCTGCATCTGCCTCTTGCCTCTATCTACTGTGCTCCGAGGCAAAAGCTCTGGATACCTATGTGGCCCGCCGAACAAAAGAGAATATAAGGTCAACCACCTTTTATACATGGACGACCTTAAACTCTTTGCTTCCTCGAAAGAGGATCTTAAAATCCTTGTGGAGGCGGTAAATAGGTACTCTAAAGCGATTGGCATGAGCTTCGGACTGGACAAGTGTGCCTGCGTCCACCTACGCCTAGGAAGATTAGAAACTACATCATCGCGTCACGATCAGGATGTTCAACTCACAGGCGGAAATACCATTCAACATTATGGTATTGGAGAAACATATACATATCTTGGAATACCGCAAGCGGAAACCCATGATGTGCGTGCGTTAAAAACGGCCCTTGTAAAAAGGTATCGCCAAATTCTCAGAAAAACTGGGGCTTCCGAATTATCTAGAAAGAATAAGATCCAGGCGACCAATATGCTGGCCGTTCCTATACTGCTCTACACGTTTGGTGCAGTAAAATGGAACGTCGATGAGTTGAAGCAACTTGACCAAAGCACACGCAAGATGATGACAATCCATCGAAGTCATCATCTTAGATCTTCCGTACCTCGAATATACCTCCCTCGAGATAAAGGGGGTAGCTCAGTTCTAAATAGCACAGATTTTCTTATGCGACTAGTACATCAACATGAAGTCGTCAATACTGCGGCGTTTCTATATCGTGCCGCAGATAGGGCCGCAGAGAAGCTTGGCCTCCCATTTGATTCCAGCGACACTACACATGGCCTAGCATCACTAACACCTTTGGTGCTCAAAAGTCGTGTACAGGAAGCAGAATATACGCTTCTACTAAGAGAACATGCTGACAAGCCCCTTCATGGTAAATTCTACGGCATTATACGTAGAGAAGAGCTCTCGATGGGTCTGTCCAACATGTTTCTCAAGTCTGCTGGATTAAAATCGGAGACTGAGGGATTTCTTTTTGCCTGTCAAGATGGCGTTATAGACACCTTAGTTTACCGCGAGCGCATAATTAATATACCTGTAGGCGATACCAGCTGCCGAGCGTGCAAGCAAGAGCCAGAAACACTTGGACATGTTCTCAGTGGATGCTCAAAATATGCACGATACGGGTACATAGAGAGACACAATGCGGCTCTCAAAGTGTTATATTCTCCACCACTCAACGTATCAGTGCTACGAAGCCTGATATTGTCCTCCAAGATCTGAAGAACAAGATCATTTACGTGATTGAATTCTCGGCACCAGCCGATCGTAATATCACGGCGAAGGAGGAAGAAAAACGGGCGAAATATCAAGCACTGCTTTTCGAGCTGAGCAGGCTCTACCAAGGCTTCAAAGTCCATCTTGTAGTTCTCATAATCGGCTGTCTTGGAGGTATGAAAGCTTCATTTATTAACCAACTCAACAAGATTCCGGCTTGCCAGCGTCAGGCTCACTCCATCGCGAACCGGATGCAAAAGGCTGTTCTTCTGGGATCACTTCATCTGGTCCGTCAACACTGTTCCTCATAACATTCTACAAAGATTGGTAACTCTAAAAAAGTATCCAGAGGTGAAACTTCATCTCCAACTGTCCCGTCTGCCGCGTAAGATCATCCGCGGCTAGAGACCTGAATCCAAGGAACAATGTTGCCCGATGTCATCTCGCGTAAATTTTCCGCTCTTGCTTACCTTCTAGGACAGAATGAGCAGAAGCGGATGACGTACACGTTCCAGTTGCGTCGGGATTGGTTGCTTTAAAGAACCATGATCGTAGCTTCCGGAGCCTACAACTTCTCATGATAATAATATCTTAGCTTTTTTTTTTTTTATATTACCTTCATTCATTCAAATTTCTTGACAATTTGAAGCTTTTTATTGGGCTATTCCTAGTATTGTTATTTTTTAATAATAACATGAATTGAAAATAACCGATAAAATTACTTATTGAAGTACCGCTATCAAGATGCATTAAAATAACCATTACGAAAAAACCGTAATTGTTAAATTTTTTTATGAAATGTATATTAACAATTTAGTAATAGTAATTGTTAACTTATAATTGTTTTTCATTCTCAGTACTACTGCTTCGAGATATTTAGGCATTTTTAATCAGAATAAAATTTTTGGTTGCGGTTAAGCAGCGTATGCAAATAATTGTTCATATAAATTGTTTATAACAATCGCACTAAATCTTAAACTGAATGTCTATGTTTTTGAAGTGTTTCTGCAATAATTATGATAGATAGCGACTTCTTCTAAGTCTTTTCTTTGGAGAAAAAAAATAATATTCCTAAAATGTTCAATTTTGGCGATATATTTGTTTAAATAATAAATTCCATACAATGAAATTTAAAATTCAGGCTTAAAATCGTTCTGCAGGATTTGATCCTGAGCATTAAAAAAACATCAAAATCGGTCAAGAATTGGTCATGCATCGCCCATTGGCAAGCATCGTCCAATCTTAAAGAATTTTAAATTTTTCGTGATCGAAAGAAGAGAAATTTTTTTACAAGTAACTGATAATTATGTATAGGGTTGAATTAAAAAAGTATTTACAAATTCCTTTTCTTTGATTAATTCTGAGAATGATCTTGTACGTATAATTTGACCATGGAAAATATATGTAAAACATCATAGTTTTTGAGCAGTTCCTAAATATATTGATTAATTTCAAAATGAAAAAACTACCTGTTAATTTGTTTGGGTACCTTACAAATGTAAACGACGGACTTCGCTTGAACATAAAAGATTCCATAAATTGTCATATCAGTTTCGAAGATTATAACAAACAAATGTTTTCCTTGGAACTTACTTAAATGCAATGTAAATATCGGAGAAGGACAAGCCTGACGCTTATTATCTATGAGATAACGACTACACGAAGCACTCGAATACTCAGTAGTTACATTGTGAATAAAACTTTTTATTGATACATTAATTACCTTTTCCGCTCATTAGAAAAGATGAGGATTATTTCTACTCTCGTCTCATCCTTGGCTGTTATCCTGAATTCTATTGGTGAATATAATAATATAAATATTAAGTTCATGTATTTAAGCTATAGAACGCAAATAAGAATTGGTAAGAGTTGAACTAAATTCTCTTGCAATTGCTATTTTCTTTTGAACCTTGCATGTGGGCACGAAATTCAGGGCCTGAAATGTTTCGAATTTCCGAAAAAAAAGAAGAATTAGCTCCAAAAACTTGGGAAATCACTTTTTCCCTTATGGGTAATGTTTGGGACACTGCAAAACAGGTCTATGGGCGTGGAATTCAAGCCGTAATTTCTCATTTGTATTATGTAGCTAATTGTATAGATAAATCTTGGTAGGAACCTTGATACGCCTAATATTGACGCTTCTATCCAATTTATGGGAAATGCTTCTACATCCTGACTATACAAAGTATGATAGACCTAGAAAAATTAT